>UXSR01000204.1:0-57465 GCA_900604375.1 Mesocestoides corti
GACAACCCATATCCCAAAAGGACCAAGGTTACTCGACGTTTGATAATTTGCCAATCGTGCATCCGGCAGTCGATCACACTGGGGACACCAATTTGTTGTGCCAAGACGCAGCACGAAGTACCCAGGACCAAAAATCGATTCTAGCTGCAGAAATGCCCCCGAAGAACCGTCTCTTGTGGGGCGAGTTCAAACGGTCCAAAAGTGGCCTCTGAAATGTGACTAAACTGCTCTCCCACTAGTCCACTGTTCATTTTTCTTAATGATTAATTAGTTACCCTTAGCCATGTTGCTTTAAGGGAGAGTTTAGCAAAGTTAGTACCCTAATTAGATCGAAACAAATTTGTGGGGCTAAAACTTTCACCCACAAACAACTGGCTTCCTTCTTTGGAAAGCGTAAGCCTTGAATCCAATGCAAATGACGTAAAAGATGAAATTTACGTTAGAAAAATGTGTTTAAGGCATAGGTCAAATTGATACAACCTCCTTAAAAATGGCTTCTTATTCGGAACACCAAAGATCTTGTGAGTTCGTTAGGAGATGTGCCACCTGCTTTATAAGTTTAGGTAATACCGGCTGATTGCCTTATGTAAAGGAATGCGCAAAATGTTGAAACTGATGCATGTACATCGCGTAAATAAAATAATTCATTTTTGTCCACCCCCCACCAAATTTACGGTGTTAAAATGCTTTAGTGCCCATTTGAGAACAGGTTTGAAATCACTGATTTCACTGAACCATTAGCGCCCGTCTGCAAGCCAGCATATACGTATTCATTTCATCAGTTTGATTCCACTGATAGTGAGAGGTCTGCCGGCCTTCTGGCAGTGGGATTATATTCATGCGATTCTTAACCAAGACCAGCATTAGACTTGGTTGAATGCAGCTTGACGACGGGGACTTGTTGAATCAGTGTTCTAGTGGCAGAGAGTGAATTAAGCATACAAATGAAGCAGCATTCCATCCTGAGTTCAAACTGGAGCATGGACAAACCCGGGCAACTTACTTGTTCACAGGCTAACACAGTAGGTGCTGAGGAACACATTTTTCTAAGATGCAAAACGCTCTGTTACACGGTTCACCTTTTGGCTCACGTAGACGATCAGGTTGGTGTGATATTCAGGCACGCCCGCAAGTTTGTACGTAAACGAGAGCAAGCCATGATTAAGAAAGTCTGAATTCTTGAACTTAAACTCCGTTGATTTAGAAATAAATTTGCCAATGCGGCATCCGGAGATCTAATAAGAAACACATAATGCATAACGAAATCCACTTTTGCACATATCTAAAAGGTTTATGCGTCAAAAAGGCACCACCTGACAAATGAAGGACTTTAAAACAGAGCATAAATCACTGCTACAGCTAATTTCTTGTGAGACACGTGTCACGCCAAATTATCACTTACCCCGAGCGTTGTGGAAGCTAATAGACAGGAGCGAAAAAACCGCACCTTTGCCAAAAGTCTATACACTCATTCGCACGCACACACATACACATACATCAAGGAGTAAGGGGATCAATTTTGAGTGCTTCTTTCTCTTGCTCTACCAAGGGCCGCCTCAGTGCCAAATGCCTTTTTGACTGCCTGGTGAAGAGAGAGATGCACTGAGAACTGACTTGTTAGTGAGACTTAAATGAATTTGCGTGATAAGAAAAGTCAATTTACTTCAACTCCTTTAGAGAAAAGTTTAAGTCACATTAGCCATTTAGTGTGTTTACTAGATCATTTTAAGTGATCGTGGCCTTAGCAGCGAAAAACCTTCTTAAGTCGCAATACCATTACACTTGAAAACATGTCTTACCAATTCATAACCTGGAACTGACGGGTAACTGAGAAATTATAATGGGAACTGATGTCATCACGTCCAACGGCTTTGATGCAATGCTTTGGCAAGCATAAGTTTTGAATCCAATGCAAACGAACACTCTTATTTAGTCTGTTGCAAGTGGGCAGGCCTAGATTAATGCTACTTAACATGACTTTTGTTTGAAGACCCATTTTAACCACGTTTAAACGCACGAGTCGCAATTTGCTTTAGATTATTCGGGAAGTGATATGTCTATGTTAAAATTCAAGGTCAGCGGTACTCATGGAAATCACCAACCAATTTTGCATTGTTAGTGTTTTCGTGTGCTGAAAAGGCAAAATTTGTTTTCATTGAGAAGAGACATAGGCTCGCCACAAATTATTTTCGGCTGGCAAAGCCATGAGCCTTAACCGATTACTCTGATGAAACAAACCTCGGAAGAACTGAAATCCAGCCAAACGAGATGCAAAAAGCCTCCAATTTGGCAATTTTATGGGACCTCCTTGCTAAGAAATCGATAGAAAAAATACTTTTAAAATAGTGTAGGTTAAACAGCACTGGTTTTAAAAATCACCAATTGAAGTTAACACAAGAATTGCCCACATTCATCGGTTTTTGCTATACGTTTTTGGATTTCGAGGATACCATATAGGATTTGGTAAAAGCTGTAATAAACGCGCCTTTCTAAACTTCATAAACGTAATGACAGGTCATATCTGTGTTTTAAAACAGCCTTCCCAAGACTAAATATTTTGTTTAAATAAAATTCATGCTTTTGTTTAAAACACAATAGGCATTCGAATCATTAATCTAAAATCACATGATCAAATAGATGATTAGAAAACTGTATTCCAATCAGTAGTTGATTACACAAATACTCAAATAATCAATATTTTCGAATAATAAAATACCTTAAGTGATAGCTAGTGCATACAACGCACATATGCTTGAATTGAAAACTATGCCGCCACAATAGGCGGAAGCTATTTACTGGTAAATAATGAATGCATCATAAATGATTAGCACAAAATGCCTCTTAACAGTGACAAAACTCTTGAGTGATGTTTAAAGAGGAATTTTAAACACGCATTACTTGTTCTGGTGCTTATTGTAGAACGTGTTTCCACAACGTAATATGATTCAGCAGCCTGTTTTACGGTTTCTCCATAGATAGCCTTTATAGGGACTGATTAAATTACAAATGAATGAACTAAATGGCGCGTTTTGATAAATCCGACCCAAGATCGATGCGTCAATCTTATACATAATTGAATGCAGTTTTCAGTCAGCTTGAAATTCTTGGTTTGAAAGCATAAGAAGTTGAGATCGTTTGCTTAAGTAAAATGCAACGGTCTTCTTACTTTTCATCCTTTCGTAAGTTTAACGTTTCTAAGTGCGTCACAGTGAGCTACCAACGTTATTGGAAATCACTTACAAATATGGTCATTTATTTTAACAAGGAGAGTGTGACTACGGTTACAAATGCAGATGAGGTGTCCTTCTTGACTGATGGAAAATTTCAGGTGTGACTGCGATCGATCATAAAGGTGAGTGTGGTGTGTAATGCAAGCCACCTACGCATATAGACGTGACCTTCGTTTGGCAAATTTACACCTAACCAAAAATCGCGCAGTTGAAACAAAATTGGCTTGACATCAACTTAACAAGTTAGATTTCGCTTTTTATAAAATAGGCAAATATTAGGTATAGAAAAGGGTTTAATCAACCGAGTTGCCGTTGTAAACTAAAAATACAATGCACAGATTTATGACGGTGAAAGAGATGTCATTTTCCAAATGAAAAACTCAATTAGATAGCTACCAGTCACGTACGATAATTGGTTATATGTACTAATCGTGAATGCAGCGGATGAGATCGGCCAAGTCGCGGCTTAAGGTATCGACCATATACAACGTATTTCGTCGGTGGGGTAATGAGCCTTTCACACCATTCGATATTTAAGAAAAGCCCCCAATTGATCATTTACAACGGACAAGGTTTAATGAATACTCAGAAGAAACGGTTTATCTGGTGCGGAATTAATACATAAATGGCAGATACAAATAAGATTTAGAAACGAAACAGGTTTAAGCATTGTGTGCAACTTTATTTCCTAAAATGCGATTCCTAAGAATAGTTGCAATAGCCATAAATATATTAACCCACGCCACAAACCTGACCACGTGGCTTACTATATCATCCATAAATCGCTAAAAACACAAAATTGACAGGCTGTGTTTGATTCATGTTCTCATTTATTCCTATTAACTATACGTTTAACGTCTTTACCTGAGATCACAAAACAGGAGTTTTTTAAGCAGAAGATTCAGAGGGTGAAAAACAATCAGTTGGTCAACCCGGAAACCTAAAAGTGGCCATGCCTCAAAGTAGGTAGTTTGGAGTCTATGTGCTTGACGGCTGCGATCAACTCGATTCGAATCTACTTAGAGCTGGCGCGACAATTGTCAAATGTCAACAAGGGCAATCAGAAGGCTTCTACTAAGACTGTTTTAACAAATAAGACTTTAAAATGACTCTCTTGAAAAGCCGTTGAATCTTAAGGACAACAGGTAACTCAGTTGTTTTTAGATCAAAATTGAACAGTTGCGTGGTAACGCCAATCACCC
The DNA here is from genome assembly GCA_900604375.1 of Mesocestoides corti. Taxonomy (NCBI): domain Eukaryota; kingdom Metazoa; phylum Platyhelminthes; class Cestoda; order Cyclophyllidea; family Mesocestoididae; genus Mesocestoides; species Mesocestoides corti. The sequence goes on from UXSR01000204.1 coordinate 4,433, forward strand.
GTGAACTAGCAAAGCATCCTTACCGATTAGCACACGCGCATTCTAACGAAACATTTCCAAACGAAATTTCAATTAGTTACCTTGAAGTCCATTTACATGGCGACATTCGTTCAGAGGTTGAATTCCAAGCATTCCTATAAGAACCGACGCCTTGTCTCCCTAACTTTTAATCTCTCTTAGTAACAAAAAAGGATTAGGGCTTCGTAGTTTAAGTACCATTTTATTCCTAGGGAAATTCATGCTGTCTTGATACAGCGCACTACTCAACTAGAAATCGATTGAACCCTCTTTAAAAATTTCAAAGCAAGGTGTTCAGTCTGCTCCACTGTTTTCGGGGAAGAGCTATTATGAAGAGCCCTAGCATAATAAAATTACTTGGTTTCCCTTTTAGCGTAAAAGTTAATGTTAGCGGCATAAAATCGGTATTATCCATTTTCTACAATCCTTGATTTGACCCTAAAGGAGTAGCTTGTTAAGTTTACTGCAGGATAAAAAGCCTTGAGAAACTATTAAATGTAATAAAGGGGTTTTTGAAATGATTAGCAATTACTTATGAAAAACCTACTAACGATTTAATCCATATTTAAAAATATATCATTAGGGGTTGTCTACTCTCCGAGACACCCATTTCGCTTCAAACAGTGGCACACTATGTTAAACAAATAATTTTGAATCTGTTGTAATCTGTATACTTTCCTTGAGGTCACATCATAATTTGGCACAAGTAGTATCTTTAGTTGAATTATTAAATTAACACATTTGGAAACTGCACAAACTCGGACCAAATAAATGTGACAACCCTTTGAAAATCATTAAAGAATGTAAAAACCCTGACTCTTAATGCGCACAATGAATCGGTAGGTTAGGTGGTCCAAACACTCCTTGTTTTCTTTAAACAATGTTTTTTTTTAAATTATCCAATACTTTCTAGTCCATTGAAATATTCAATGAGTTAAAATGCTCTTGGAAAACCTCGATTAACTCAGCACAGGCCCGTAAAATTTTCTTCAGTAATATTAGCCTTTTTTGGATATATGAATGCACCTTTAGCCAATATTGTTATAGACATCTATCCAATAACCAGCCAGTTGCTTCATAAAAGTGTAGTAGAAACTAGATAGCAGTTTCCACTTATGCAGGTGCATAAACTAATGTTCTGCCGTTAAAAGGCAGTTATCAAGAGACTGATATATTTTGGGGTCGTAGGCGACTTCAAAACATCACAATCGCAAGACAAGTGGACAATGAATCAGTAATTTTTCACAATTATATTCTGTGTTACGACTGAAGCAACACAATAGGAGCCCTCAGCAATGCAGTCTACACATTCTAGATATGATTAGGGCGCAGAGTGTTTTGATTTTGAGTGAAGAGGTCACTAAAATTACGCCTAACATAACACGTCCTTGAAGCAGTAGTTTTAATCAACAAAACCACAGCATTATCTTAAAGGTATTTCTTCTTCCAAGAATATGCAACTAAGTTTCCATAGTCCCGGTTTGGATTCTGTCGTGATTTGAATGCTACCAAAAGACAAATAAGCTCCGCTGACGGCGCATTCGGCATGGGCTCTGGTCCACCTAGATCCGTGACTAATTCTTAACTGAAAGCACTGTGAGCCAAGCAGGCAAGGTGCCACGCACACGCAATACTTACTCTAGCACATACAATGGGGGTGGTTAGGTAATAATTTTGAGTAGGTAGTTAAGAGCCAATCAGACTTCCCCTTTCAATGTGCAATCAACGACCTCCCTGAGGTGGTTGAGAGTGACTTAAATACACACCAAACCGTAAGCTAATCAATTTAGCAAGAGAGAGCTAGTTTACAGTACACGCGCATCCTCGGTAAGATTTTGCCGCTTAAAATTAGGTTAGTGTTTTTCTGACAGAAACTCGATTTATTTGGATCCATCTTCCTTTTTTCTTTAGTAGAACTAAACGATGGCAGGCCTTTGTGAGGTAAGAATCTGAACATCTCAATAGCCAATTGGATTCGAGTTTGGAAGCAGCTAACGAATTCACGATTTCTATGTGTAGATCAATATGTCCTTTGAGGAGTGTCTGGACGATGCCAAGTCCCGGCTCATCATGGTGGCTTTCGTCAAATTCAACGATGAGGATTACGAAAACCTCATGGCGACGCTCCAAGAAATCAGCAAAGACTACAGAAGGCTCGTCATCCTTGCTGTTGACGCTACCAGGAACATTGTGAGTTAATCACTCGGAATTTTATTTCGAGAAAACACAACTTTGAATCTAAAATCCCACCGTTTTTATTTGTCGTAGCAACTTGCTAGGGACTTTAACGTTACCGCCTGCCCGACATTCCTCTTCTTCCGTAACCGCACACTCGTAAGTTGATTGAAACATCGACCGTTTTGTTTAATAGACAGAGATTGGGAGTAATTAACGTTGGCTGTGATTTGTTATTATAGTTAGGAAGGCGAGTAACGACCAAGACATCCAAGCTCAAGAAAGACGTTGAGAAGTACTCAAAGGTCTTCGTCGCATGCACTGAGGATCGTGACTAATTTGTAGCTCCAGAATCTCTTCCCCATACTTCAAAACTTTCACCCACCTCATCTGTACATCACTGCAATATACCCCTCATAGGGATTTTCACTAATAAACATTTCGCACGTGAAATAGACCCTGGATTGAAATCTTTTTCATCAATTCTTGAATTTATCGTTAACCTGCGAAGCAGACAATTTAAGCACAGTAAACACCTCTCTCCTGATTTAACGAACTACCTCATGTGACTCAGAACTCGTTAAATTTGCCGCCATGTGTGAGAGTTTTCAGCAAATGAGATGAGCCTTGAAAGAGACATGTTGGAGTAAATATACCGATGCATTAGGATTGAGTTTTATCCTCCAGCCGGTCAAAGCATGAAGCAAACTATGCACACCCGTCCTCAAATTAGCAAGTGGGCAAATGAACGGAAAAGGGGCACACTTTGTCTATTTTCTGGATTGCACTAACAATTCAGATTAGGGGAACTTGCCTTTTACCAATGTCTGTACTTAAAAGAGCCCAGACTGACTTATCATTACGACATTATTCCTCATGCGTAATCGATTTACTCTGAATGCCATGGCCTCAATAAACTGTAAAGCTTGTTAATTTTTGTGATAAACAATTTACTAACCCAGGGGCATTACATTTACAACTTGCTAAGTGACCCAGTCTGCCTAAGCACACTTCGTCGAGGTGCCGATTTCACCATTAATTGTGAATTTATAGTACCACAGAAGTCACTGGTCAAAAAGTTAAAAAGTCACAAAAAGTCACAAAGATCGTTAAGATTCGGGATCAATTTAAACATAAAACAAAGGGACACGGAAAATGCAAATAGTTTTTCTTAAACATTTTAAAAATAAGGAAATTGGGTTAATTTTTAATATTTGTCTGATGACGTTTCAATGCCTATGCTCAGTACGAATTTAATTTTAAAATGATCGTTAAGGTGCAGTGTCTTGTAAATGCATATTTTTACCGTAAAACAAGGAAAAGAGATCAGGAATAAGCGTGTAACGATGAGAACTTGACGATTTTACCACAAAAATGTTTTAACTAGCTGTTATTTTGTTTCAGAATAGAGATAAAATGCTACAACTGGTCAATGGTGCAATCCACCTAGATAATAAGTAATGCGATAACTATGAATTAGATTTTAAATGCTCAAAGTCAATTATAACTCATTTTTGGAGTCCTTCATTGGTGAAATGAACTGGGAACACTAGGCTCATTTGTATTAAGTTCATTATTCTTTAGACATTAGTTATTCTCAAGGCCGTTGATCGATTGAAAAATTAGATACTTAGCAGTGCGTTGCGTGGCAACCTGCATTATACGAAGGATACGATGTACCGCATTACACTCTGCGAGGTGTTATCATAAATGTCTTTTTTCTGTACTCTCTTACCTGACAGCTTAAATTTTTTTGTAAATGCGTTGACTGTAGCTTTTTAGAGTCACTATATCTTTTTTGTGATGCCAACAAGGGTCAGGTGTGCAAATGAAGCAGTAAGCTACTATTCAGGCAGCATTACCAAGTTACTGTTGGGGCTATATTTTTAATTTCAAATAACTTAATTTAAACTAGAGCAAATACAAAAATTTTAATTGACGCCAATGCTTGTAGTACAATTGATCGATGCCCATATTCACAGACCCTTGCTAAACAGTGCGTTTACGATCTCTAAGTACCTCCTTGGGGAACAAAACATTTCCATAAATGAATGCAAGCCAACTGTCGCCGATTTTTTTTTCTTCTGGCTGCTCTTTAAAATGGTACATAGTTGCGATAACGCAGGTCACTGTGAGATGCAAGTGGTAGCGAGCCTGTTGTTTTTGTGTTTTCCTCGGCCATGTTCGTCACGACCAGCACCAGCACCAAAGACGCTCACATCAGCAACTCAAATCCGTGGCTGCTGTGTTTTGGGACTCAATTTCGGCGGCTGAATATCGAAGTTCCTAGTTGATTTTTCATCTTCAACAAACCTTGCAAAAGGCTCCTGTTTGCATATTTGATCAAACTTTTTGGAATTTCAGTGACTATTTACAAAGAGGTTAATGTTTTGATGTCTGTGAAATTAACACCGCCATTTACAGTATTAGCAGGATGAAGGATGGATGTCTTGACCATGTGTCTGGTGTCCTGTCTTTATACCTGAAAGACATTGTTCCACCTGTCTTTGTCATTGGCTAAGCTGACCCCATGGACAGTAGGATAATGCCAAGCTAATTAATCCGATTGTAAAATTTGATGAAAATTGTTGATAGACTTTTCAGTGAAATTTAAATAGACATGTAAATTAACGACAGCTACTGGATTGATGAGATTATTCTGCACAATTTGCCACCCATTCGCCTGAACAATGTGACTTCTGTCTATTAAGAATATTAACAGGATTAGTTTGTTGCCATTTGGGCAGATACACTGGTCAAACGAGTTCACCATTGCATGGCAGCAGTTTAATTAGGCTTAAATAGGGTAGATAGAGTTTGTAAGAGGTGGTCGGCTGAGGCTAATGAATAAAGTCGTAGCCGGGCAGTTCATTGGTATTTGTGACCCATTATAAACAGGCACACTCGGACACACGCCTAGCGTGTGAATCAGCAACTATCGTCTTGGCGTGTCAGCGAACAATTCGGTTGTTATGCCACCTACCCGATCCTTAAGGTTGTACAGCTCCAAATCGGTGTGGTAACTTATATGTTGAGGCTTGTGGATAACGTCAATTTGAGAAAATTGTTCAAGCACCAATGCCACCTCGTGTGGTTTGTGTTGATTAACGTTGCTGTTAACATTTAGCCAATGACCAAGGCCTGGGTTAAAGTTTAGTGTGTCATTTTGTTAAAGTTTCGGCAGCAGACAGAAGCCATTAAGGAATCAGGGCACTTGCTCTAGTTTTGGTAAATCAGATAATTCCAACATTCCGGAGCCTGTACCAAGTGCCTGAAGGACTAAGTAAAAACACAGAAGCAAACAAACAAAAACAGACGTTCAGTAACCGCTTCATTTAGATTCAGTATTGGCCCAAATGCAGCTAGTTCTCCTCCTATAGTTCAAAAATTAAAGCGCATTCAAAAATAAACTAATTTTAAATAACTCCATATACCTTGAAATAATTTAAATAACCCCATTTCAAGTGGGAAAAACATAATGACTCTTGTTTAAGTCTAGAGTAGACGGAGCCAAAGACACACCAAACTGGGTACAGTGGGCGAGTTTTGCCTTGACAGTAAAATCGGCGCCACTGAATGTTTACTGCCTTATAATTATGAAACAATGCCAGTATGTCCTCCCTGGTCTCTATAAAAGCGCAAACATTTTGCCTTACTGGAAAGCTCTTGTGATGCCTCCTAAACGAAGTTCTAGACGAAGCAGTTTCAGCCTTCAAAACCACATTCAATATGCTTTTTCCAAGGTCGGTTTTATTGCTTTCTTACATGCATTACGCAGTGCGATGCACCGCGATTATTTTATGTTTCATTTAAATGGGTGAATTTTGTACTCGCCTTTGTATCTTACAAAAATTTCCCGAATCGCATTGCTCACGAGTCCAGTTAAGCTATAAACGCCTTTATCTCAAATAATCTAGAGCCTGGAATATAGTATACATGTAAAATTGGAACTGATTTGGAAGAATATTTGAAAAGGCCACAGCACACAATGCATTTTTCCTCATTCATATTTCCCCTTCAGGTTCGTTTTTAAAAAAAACTGCTCTGTCTAATGAAGTGAAATTCAAATGTAGAAAATGACGCATTTAAATAGTCCGCATTGTTTGGCATAACAGTATATACTCTTTTTACCTACGGTGGCACACACTTGGGATTTTGCCCTCTGTGATGTAATATGATATTTCAGGCAAGATAGTAGTTTCGTAGTCGGCAAATGTAGATTAGTGGGGAAAACAGTTTACTAGGAATTTGATATAGAAACGATATTTCTAATTTTAAAAATTGTAAGCTTCATTTTAGGTACTAATGTATAAGTCAAAATTATATCCTCATATTTAAGAAGTGCACCTTTTTCCGGATAATAGCTTACCGAAATGCTTTTGACTGACGGCAAATATCTGGTTAAGTGAGCATTGATTAACTTTGTTCGCACACACGATGGTCTACCTTAATTGAACCTTCTTCAATACAAGAAGAGGGCATTAGTAACACAGTGCAACGGTGACAATGGGGCATTGCTGTTGAGAATAATCGTCATAAAATTTCCCCCGTGTATATGAAGGAATATCCTTGTCAGAATCGCAAAAATATTTCAGTTAACGAGAAGCAAACACATTCATTAAATTGAGGTGACTTTAGTTTCAGTGTTAAAAGTGGTTTACGGGCTCTTTAGGATACTCAGGGTGTACTTATCTAAAAGGGCTCATCATTTGACCTTTTAAATGACTAAGCATTTCATTTGGCTCACTCTAGAATCACGCCACACCCCTAATACATAAGCAGTGACTACGAGAGTCCTAATGGTTGCTAGTATGACTCCAACAGAATACCTCTAACCTATGCATATTGTTAGCTACATTTCCCGAAGGAATTTCGACAAGTAGATAATTGCAATTTAGTCTCGGTTAATATGACACTGATTGTATTGTGTTTTGCAATAGTCAATTTATGGTGACTTGTAACAAATCTACTCCACACTACCATCACTCTCTCCATGTTGTGACCTGACTCGTCGAAAAAGATGCTTTTTACTTACTGTTAAGGCATTTTTTTAGCGGAGCCTCATAGCCTCAAGGCTAGCTAAGGAAGATTGCAATCACTTCTGGATAAATTAGTTTTTTCTTAAAAAATTGAATTTAACAAAACTGACCGCGTCACAAAGCTTAAAAGCTTGTTTTTCGAGAATTATGCATAACCTCTGTTTTACTAATGAATTTCATAAAAAGCGACTGATTTTACATTAATCTCGAGCCGGATTATTAATCGATGTTCTTGCTTCATCTGACATCAAGAAATTGTACACGAATTTTCCCTTTTAGAAGAGCTGCGTGCGTAAAAATGCCGAATATCGTGAAAATACAAAATAGTGGTTGATGTGCGTAAATACAGAGGCGTGGCTACAAAAGAATCATGATTGGTCATATTCAAGTCATGGATGTTAGGCCAATATTATGAAAGTATCCATGGCTACGCCTAATTGTTTCAAAGGATAATACGCTTTTTAGGGCTGCATAATACATATCTTTCTCCAAAAAAAACATTTCCTACACTCTTCAAAATTGATTTTAGTATACTTTGGTGATTTTCAGCTTAACACTTGACCAGAATAAATTCATTTAACAAAAATAAACATGAAAAATCCTCATCTGTGACTCAAGTTCAGTTATCAATGCAAATCTACTTTCCTAACCTGGACTTCACAGAGAAGCAAAATTAGCAAATCCCTGACTTCTTCGCAGATTCAACATTATAAACCAACATTATTAAACCACGTCATACTTTTACCTCCAATGTGCATTAAATCTCAGTAGACCTGTGGATGTAATTTAAGTAAATAACTTTGCTGACACTCGCTGAGTGACATGTTTGGCTGCTAGAGGCAGTTAGGGCATTTGCCTTCAGAATAATCTTTAAAGGCGAGCGCGTGGTTGCCAAAACTACTTTGCGATAGGGTGCCGTAGTTGCTACATGCAAGTGTGTGAAATGCCAGCCCGGCACCTGATGTCATAGTTTCTTATGTGAAATTTCGTTGACAAAGTGCTCAGCCTGCAACGCTTGCTACAATGCTTTTCCTGCTTCCTTCTAGGAAGAATGTCTCAGCCTTTTGCGCTCGCACACCAAGCAATTGGTTGTTTTCATTTTTTATGCTGAATGGTGTCCACACTCCAAAGAATTGAAGCCGTTTCTGGAAGCGCTGGTAAAAGATGACCAGAATGTTATCATAGTGCTTATCAACGTTGACGACGCTGAAGTATGTAAATCAACGAGTTACTTTAATTTATTTATTAGTAATTTTGCCTTGGGGATTATCTCGTAGCCTAAGGAAGAATAAGGATAGGTAAAAAGCATTAGATATCATGTTTTAAAGTGCAGGGTATTTAGGCATCCTTGCCCACATTGTGTGGTTGAAAGCAGCATGTCAGGCTTACATTTGAGTTCGTTTTTTTGATTGTTCAAAACCTAACTAAAAAATCTTTATTACATGGAATATTAAGACTTTCCGCAAAAGATTATTACTTTCAACAAGTTTAACCAGAGTTAGTAACACTTGATTTTTTTATTTAATTAATTTTTTTTTCTATTATTTACCATACAAATCAAAAAATTATTAAACTTTACCTGCCAAACAGCTTACAGGTAGCGTAGTCAGAATGAAACAATAGCAAGCTACAAACATGACTGAGTATTGCAACATTAATTCACTTAACCGATAAATTCATTTCGAATTTTTTTTTCATTCCATGAACCAATCCTGTTAAAGTCATTAATTTCCATCTCATTACTCTGAACATGAAATGATACTAAGGTATTTGCTAAAGAGTGATGTTTCAAAATCCAATGTTGGTAAATTCCAAAAAAAAACTAGTTGATACTCTTATTGTTGCAATAGATTTTGCCTGAATGAATGCTCATAACCCCAAGGTATCAATACGTAACTCATGTGTAACCGATTGTGTGAAGTGACTTAAAACGGAAAATCACCACGACACACTTTTCTTCATTGTACAGGACGTGATACCGTTCTACAGCCTCTACGCTGTTCCCTCGTTCTACTTTTTTAAAAACCAGGCGGAAATCGGCACCCATGTTGGAGGTGACATCACCAAACTACGAGGCTTCATTCGAAAGTACAAGCGCATAAAGGAAACCGAGTAAACACAAAGGAAGCTCCGTTATTCATCTATTCACAAGTCGCTTTAAAAATTTTCTCAAAAATGTAACTGTCTGAGATCCGAAAAATGCATTACCCAAAACTGTAAACTTGTTCTCTGCCGTCGTTTGAGGTTGGGCTTAGGCGAACTTAGGTTACACTTCTGGCATCTTGTTTGTGGCACAATTCATTAGTGGGCTTGATGTTTGCCTCCTAAAGAGAGTACCTCAAAATATTGTTCTGTACACTGGTCATAGAGGCCCAGGCAAGGGTTTTAAACCCACGCCACGGCCACCATCTTAAGAGACTCAAACACAGATAGGAAGGCAAAATCGTCTGTTCCGTCAATCAACTTAAATGCGTGCATAGCAAATCCCAAACCCACACGAAGGAGACACTTAGAAACAATGGGTCCGCACAAACATAGGATATGATGAGAAATGGGAGACGCAATGTGGACAGCGATTATTGCCGAAGTGGATGGACTTGCGTCGACAAAGATAAAAATAAGTAAAAAGTACCCGATCAGCAACATAACATGAACCTCCATCTATTATAGTCACTCATTCTTGATCGTGTTAACTGTATGGCAAATCATCGACGCCTGAAGACTTGCAAAAAAGCACAATATGCTTGAAGACCGACTTGTTAAGCATGATGAGCAGAGCAAAAAGACAGAAATACAGTACACAACAGTTATGTGCACCTTGATGAACGTTGATACACCGAAGGAAATTCCATTTCCACTTTCAGTTTATGTGTTAGTCAGTGGAAATAAATTATTCGAATATGCAGTTTAAGCATTCAATTAAATTGCGCTTAAACCTATGGGCGTCACCTTGATTGCGGATGAAATACCCTAAAACGTTGGAAAGTTTTTAAGCGGTTGCACATGCATCTCTGAGTCAAAACACCTCTTAGCTAGTCGTTACTAATGCCATGCCAAGTTTAATTGCTCGTCCACAACCCAGTGTCATTTACTCAGGGCGTTACCGACGTTCTCGAGGTGGTCAGTTAACACCTCGACTCATTTAACGCTGCATCGACGTCTAAGATGGAAGCCCAGGAGAATGAAGCTCCTGAAGTGGTCATGGAAATAAACAGTGAGGTAAGGTTTCCGTCGTATTTCCTGTATGTTTGAAATCGAACATTCTGAAGAAGGGCACTATGCACCATCATACTCAAGGCTTTGACCTGAGTTTAGCCAATTGACTAACTTTAAGGTAAACTGAATCGTCCTGCCTTTCAGACTGTGGCGTTTCAAATGTACACCTTCATTTCTTGCCTTTCCAATCTGACTTTAATATTCGCAGGGCCAGTTGTATTTTTTCTATTTTGGCTTCCACATTTTGGGTAATTCTTAAGAGGAATCAAGTTAAGCGAAATATTTTTGCAGAAGCTTGATATTAATGTGGTGTTTTCTTGGCACATATTTACGTTTTAATGAACATTTTCACGCATTCTGTAGTAATTTGATCTCTAATTTCATGAAAAGAAAGACAGCTGTAGTACATGCAGTCGGTTTTTTTGGTTATAATATACTTGAAAATGTTCCCATAACTGATCTGTCACTAGTAGCGTGGAGTATTTGAGTGAAGTGCCGTGGTAACTGCTCTTGTGAATTTGTGGTTAGCCAAAGAGGAGAACAATTTTTGGCCGGTTTCGTTCGATTTAAGAATATTGTGGGCAATATTCCGGACCGATATTTTTCGCATCTTTGATCAAAATAAGTCAAATCGTAATTTTGATGGTTTCTTAAGTTTAACAATCTACAATACAAAACAATCCGGGTTTTTGAACTTTAATTTAGAAATTTTTGCCCTTAACCCAAAGCAAGTGAAATTAAGGGTAAATTTATTTGCGCTTCCGAAAACTACCACATGTCCTTAGGCATATGGTTGCATGGCGCAACTTACAATTTTCGTGAATATCTTGGAGATCGAAATGAACGCGCGTTGATTTGGGTACTAACGCCTTACAGTCAACAAATTGAAAGCAGCACATTTGGCTTTGAGATTCTAGCCGACCACACTAACCTGGATTCAAGTTACATGTTTAACAGCAGGTGCAGCCTTTTGATCGATTTCAACTACTCTAATTAAATCCCTTCTGGTCACTGTAAAGAGCAATATTTCCAGTTGTTGCATGCTTTGTTTTCATGATTCATGCACAAATTTCTTATTCAGAGTTGTTTGCACTAGGGTAGTCGTTAATGTTAGTACAATAAGTGTAATTGCGTCAGCAGCAACGCTTCACTATCAAGATTTCAGCCATTCGAACCACGAGACGTTCCTTCAGAAATGCCGTGAGTAAGGTGAATCAAGAACAGCAATAACTAAATAGCCCAGCATTAGTGTTTGTAAGCATCTAGAAAATAATGAATGGTAACTACACAGGACTTTCTACAACACAAACTGGTGCGTCACTAAGGTTAGGAAGTCATGGATGCAAAATATGGATGCAATTTGTCACTAGGTTGAAAAAAGTCATCTACAAATCAGGAAGTTGTTACAACTACATCTGCTGCATGTGGCAGTTTCATTACCATAAAAAACAAGTTTCATAGAACTGGAAAATTATGGGTCCATGATGCTACACGATTCCTCGCCACTATCGTGCAACATTTTTATAATTATCTCACTCCTGATGCGAAATTAAACTTTTATCCATTTCTAACAGTCAGGACCTGTTGATTACTGGAGTCTCGTCTGCGTTAATTTGTTTCATTATTTCATTCTATTAAAATGCATCAATTTTTCGCGCTTTGCTTTCAGGGAGAAATGGAGGAACTCAAAGAACTAAGTCACAAGTGTTTGGTTGTTGTTGACTTTTTTGCAACCTGGTGCGGGCCCTGCAAGTCGGTCAAGGCTGCTTACGAGAAACTTGCTGAGGAGGAGACTGCAGTGAAGTTTGCAAAGCTTGACATCGATATTTACGAAGTTAGTGCTACCTGCATGTTAAATTCCACTTGCTCACTACTTCACATCAATAAGTAGTGATAAATGCCCCAGTGCTTATTGTTCAAACGAGACCTGATGGATCAGTGAGGTTAATCGGGGACAAATATTCAAGTCAAGTTGCGTATGTGATCTGATCGTCAACTTAGCCTGTATTAACAACACAAGGTTAGGTCAAGTAAAAAGCGTATTTGGCTGTATTATCATCTCACTGGGGTGACAAAAGAGGTCTTCTATCTGCTAATCTTGAAGATGCTCAAATATGAACGGCAAACTATTCAATTCGAAACAAACATATGCCAATGACAAGCACATATTTTGAAGATTTTGTAGCTGAAAAGTAGCTCTGTTTCAATGTCATAATATTTGTCTGGTTTATATTCTTTTACATATTTATAAGCATATTTATTTAAGACTACAACTGTAGCGACCTCATTTTTTTACAATGAGCCAATTTTTAGCTAATAAAAGAGCGTTTGGTCTGTAATTGTAGTACAAAAGACCTTCGTACTACAATAAAGGTGATACCTAAGACCGATGCGCTTAAATTAAACGAGAACGGATGTAATAGTGTGCAATTATGGATGCGGATGCAAAACAAGCCTTGTTAAGTGTATAAACAGTAAACATTGAAACCTAAATTCTGATGGCGTACCATGTGGAACAGAAGTAATTTCTGGCACTAAGGAAGTATGTGGTGTTCAGATACGCATTATGGCATTTTACTTACAGTATAGGGACTTTGGATGTCTTTATCCCCCGCAAGTAATTTTGAAGCATTTGCGTGAAGCAAATATGCATGATTTTTTTCAGAAAAAAAAATACTCTGTTGGAGGGCGAAACATAGTTAGAATGGTAAAAGTTTGAATTGAATTTGCTCATAGTAAAATCAGGTTGGCAATTTGTATTGTGTCTCTCATAGTGGAACTGTTGATTGTCCTACACGCAAATCATTTCATTACGTCACTTTGTACGTGTATATTATGCTAACTCTTTTCTTGCAGGACGCTCCGGCAGATTATTCACTCGTCGCGATGCCAACCTTCATGGCATTTAAGAATGGCGAAATGGTTGACTCTGTTATTGGGCCTCATATTGAGGAAGTAAAGAAAATGGTGGCCAGGTTAAAGTGACGCCAATGACACCAATTACTTGTCAATTATAACGTATTTTGAATAAATGTTTAAAAAAATTCAATCTTTGGCTTTTAGAGTTTGTCTTAACGTAAAATAATGGTTAGTACTTCGAGGTTACTCCTTAATTTCATAGTACTCACACTTATGGCCTGAGTCCGGAACTAGATATAGCTGTCTGCGGCGAAAATTAAAATTAAACTTTATGTATCAATTATCCCTGTAATTGCTCAGTAAGCTTCGATTCCTGGCACATATTGAAATAATTACTGAAGGGTAGCTGAGTTTACGGAAAAATTGCTGGGGCCATTACTCAATTATAAATACGTCTTTGACATCATAACACAGCAGATAAGAATTTAAAAGTCAAAATTGCCAATTTTGAAGAAATAGTTGTAATTTCCAGTAGTTTGCTAACGTTAAAAAATCACTGATTTAAATCTACAGTTGCAAGGATTAAACAAACTTTAGATTGTACTGAGTCTAGAACATGAAAGTTCGTGAAATATTTGGTTTTTCATGATTGCTTTTCACGAGCCCTGTGTATACTACTTTATCAGAGACATCGATAAAGAGCATGACAAGAAGTATTTTAAACTATATGTGCTGACCGATAAACTTGTGCCCTTTTTTCTCCATGTGAGTTTCTCATGACTCACTAGGCCAATGTTAGTTCGTGTAAATCTAGAATGAGAAAAAAGGATCTACTAAGTTTCATTCAAATCTGGGTCAAATAATATGGCAGCTTTAAATTTGGTTGACCTGATATCTCCAAAGCATAAACATGGTTATTAAGGCAAATTATTTGATGTAAAATATTCTTAGTGGTTGCGAGTGTTTAAATTATATGTGTGCGAAAAAAAGCTTGATATTTCCATGTTGACTCTGTTGAAAAGCGCAGAAATACGATGCTTTTATCTTCCAAAAGCAGGAGGCTGAATAAACTGCCGTTATCAAAAAAAGGAACGTTATTGATTAAAGACACAATATTATTCAGAAAGTGTTACTAAATGAGATGTCGATGGCCACAAAAAGATAGATTGATCAAACAGCTGCTACAAATGCGTAAAAGCTGTATTATGGATGTAATTATTGTTTGGTACATAGTAGTAGTTGAAAATTCAGCGTAACCATATGTTAGACGTTCCAATGAAATCTTATAGATGCCGGTGTTGTAGACAAGGAAGTCAGCGATACCACTTGTCACAATCAGTTACGTATCTTAGTTTGCATCGAGATGCTTGCAAATCTTCGCAATCACCCAATGTAAAAATTACCATCATCCGAAAAATTACCGAAACCAACACTAGAACTTACAACACAAAGTGCCCAAGCTTTACTCTTATTTCCTTTTTCCTTTTCCAATACCGCTTCGTCAAAAACTTAGTCTCCAATTTTTGATGAAAATGGATAAAATTAATGCACGCTGTCTTGGAAATGAATAAATTCGTTTATCTTAAATCCGTGTTACAAACCATTTTAAACTGCTTACTGTAAACGTCCACTTGTGAATAATTTTCTAGAAATTAACATTTTCATCAAGATATTTCATATCGAGTAAGTTACGAAACATTTTGCAAGAAAAAGAAGTGTGTTAGTGTCACAAAATATGGTTGAACTGAATTAGGTCTGATAATATCAATTAGATTTTGTCAATTTCTCTCAGCCGGAAATAATCAACGTTTTCCTATAAATTCGTTAAATTCAGAATCAAAATCTCCATACACACTTTGTCATTTTAAATCGCTTCAGAAGTGTTCAAAGTCTATATGTTGTTATCAACTTTGCAAAATTACTTGATAGTGGAATGTCAGCAACCTTTGTTTTCTTAAACGTAAATAGAGCGGGAAATTTGTGGTTGAGGTCCCTTACGGATGGCAGAATATTTGGCCTCAATTTTTGGAACAGAGAAGGATAAGTAGGCGTGATTATGTTTTAATTTCAAATTTCTTAGAGTCAACTGTTCTTTCTACTTTAAAATTGGGGCATGTCGACATGGTGAACAGTGCTCCAGGCTTCACAATAAACCTACCTTCAGTCAGGTATTTTTCTGTATTTTCTCATGGGTATTTTAGACAATTTTACTTCAAAACCTCTATATTGCTCCGCATAACAACGCCAACCAAGTAAGACTGGTTTTGACTGACAATTTTAGAATGTCGCCAATATGACGGAAGTGCAAGCTCAAGAAATTTTTGACGAATTCTTTGAGGAGGTATTTGTTGAATGTGAATCCAAGTACGGTGAAATCGAGGAGATGAATGTTTGCGACAACCTGGGTGATCATCTTGTAGGCAACGTGTATATTAAGGTAAAAATATTTTGCCTAACTAAACTGCTTTTAAAAGTTTCGCCGAGAAGAGGATGCTGAGAAGGCCGTCAAAATGTTAAATCAGCGATGGTTTGGGGGGCGACCTGTTCATGCGGAACTATCACCAGTTACTGACTTCCGTGAAGCGTGCTGCCGACAGTACGAACTTGGGTATGTTCAGTTAATTCTTTTACGTACTTTTGACTTTGATACAATGTCTTCCTGCCACTTTTGACGTCATTTTGTCAATTAGTATAAAGTTTCTTGGTATATATTATTCAATTATAACTAACAGTATATTTATGATAGTTTTATTAATGAGGATTGACAGTACGCTGTTGTCTCCTATTAAACCTGAAGACTGATAGCGCAATATCTTTTCGTACATTGGTCGATTACCCTATTGAGTATTTGTCTCTGCAATTGGTCTGGCCACAAGTGTGTCTCAGTCAAATGAAATGACTTTTTCTTGCTTAATAAACTTCGCGTGTTCCACATCAAATGAGTGGCCCTGGGGCATTTAAAGGCACGTTTACTTGTCTTTGTGTTGGCTGGACATAACTAACCACTTATTAAAATGGGACGTTCTAATATTTCGGCGTATTTTTTCCTCATTTAGTGAGTGCACCCGTGGTGGATTCTGCAACTTTATGCATTTAAAGCCCATCTCGCGTGAACTGTGTCGAAAGCTGTACAATAGAAGTAAACGCCGTTATGGTGGAAGTTCGCGACGTCGAAGATCCCGCTCCAGGTCTGGAGGTCATCGAAGGTCCAGGTCGCCGAAAGGTCGCAGTTCCCGACGCTAAGTTATGGTCGCTCTTATTGTAATTAAATCGTTTTTGCTGACAATCTTGGAAAAGTTCATATCGTAAAGCAGTGGTGTTTTGTTATAGTTACAGCATGGTACGAAATTTTATAAATACAATGCAACAAAAATGCCTAATTAAGTTTCCAAATCCGAGCAGTCTAACTATCGATGCGACAAAGATGCCAAATAGTGGAAAATTACTCCAAAAATCAACCAAATTATCATTTCCTCTGATTGCTCCCGTGTTTTTTCACTAGCTGCCTCGACCTTGTTTATTTTTCACTAAAAAAGTGTTTAAATTTATGCAAATAATAATTAGCACGTTTTGCTTCCTTTCTGCCTTCTGCCGTCGCCTTGCTCGAATGTCGGAAATTAAATTAGCGGTAAAATCAAGTTGCGCTTTTCTAAAGAATGGTACGAATGTCCTTGTCAACTTTATCTTTAAAAGAAGGCAAATGACTTCGATAAAAAATGTTCAAAGCTTCAAAGACGTTTTAGGTTGCAAAAGGACCAGAGCCATTTAGAGGAGTTTTCATTAACTTAGCTTAGATACCAGTTGTAGGGTTGTATACAACTTTGGTACTTTGAGCTGTAAAATGAGGCGTTATTTTAAAGTGCCAGGTAAGGTGTCAAATAGGATTCTATGTACCAAGAGGGCTTTTTTGTAAAAATGCAACAGAACTTAGTTAATGAATGAAGTATCTAAATGGGGTAGCGACCAGCATCGTTTTCGCATTACTCTACTTTTTTCTCTGCCTTCAATTCATCACTAAGACTCTCTGTGTCACTTGAAATGCTGGCTGAATCTGAGGAAATGTTTTCAGACTCTTTCTGCTCCTCCTCCTCTTCTTTCTCCTGAGCGTCTTTCTCCCGCTTGTAAAGCGTGGTCTTGCGCATTGTGTAAATGAAACTTGATGCGCCGGGTTTGGTGTCCGTCTCGCCAGAAACCCAAACTGCTCTTCCTTCCATGACACTCACTAGGAGGACGGCCAGGAGACCATTGATAAGGAGGCTTCCAAAACTGGCCCACATGCCATAACAGAGCCATTTATCATGCGACGGTTCTTCCCATTCATTTATGGCATCGGAAACCGTATCGCGATGGGTCTTCCAAAAAATAATGCACATTGGAGCGACAGAAAGGAGTGTGGTTATACACCAGGCTGCCAGGATATGCACTGGACGTACTTTGGGGGCTAACGCACCCAAAACGATCATTACCGTTACTCCTTGCATGAGGACAGTTGTCATGTGTGGGACGTATAGCGTTATCGCACGGTATTCAGGCATTAGGATGTACCGGTCCGCTGTGAGTAGGTTCACGACGATAATGCATACCATGAAGCAGTAGAGGGAGAAGTATATCCGTTGTAATTCGTCTCCACTTAACTTTACCGATGTAATAAGGATACGGGGAACAAATTTCTCGCTCAACTCTGCAACAAGCAAGCACAGACGTAATGAGTAGTAGGCTGCCAGAGGACCGTAGATCAAACAGTTGAACAAAAAGGGTCCTGGTGCTCCCATGGCACTCACAAGATTGATGTAATCACTAGGTGATTGGTCACTTGGGTGGATTTCTCGCAGGCGGTTTAAAGAATCACTTCCCTTGATGCTGGGGAATACTACGTGAAACATGCGAAAAATTGGCATGTTCAAGCTCATTGCGTTTCTCCTGACGCGCTCAGCAGCTACGAGAGCAAACACGCTCTTCAATATGTAAACACCGAGCCCTGCAACCATTGCAGTTGTACCCTTCAGTTGTGTACCAGAATTGAAATACAAACTGTACAACGGCTGGACCGTAAGAAAGAGGGGAAACGTGGTGGCAAGCGAGTGTAGAGGGTTATTGCTGTGGCAGAGTCGGGCATCTGTTGTATTGGAGATGTCGTTTAGACCTCTAGTACTTCCAATCAGCATAGTCCCTGCAATGAGTTCCATTAGAGTGAGAATCGAACACAGCGGCAGGGCGATTCTCATGCCACCGAAGCTGCACAACGACACGAACCCAACAAACAGCAAAAATCCATCTCGATTTAATTTGATGTATTCCGGTAGGCTGTAGAGCAGAGGCCCGTTGTAGATGTAAAGAAGGTAGATGAATCCCAGTATTGAATTGACGTAGTAAAAAAGAAGGGCAAATTTGTTGTTAAACCGGAACGAAATGAATGCCGCCATACTGTTTAGGCCCAGTGTAAGCATTTTCTTCCACAGAAAAACACACATGAGGACACTGAGGCCTCTGGCGATGATCAGGCAGATTACATTGGCCTTGGTCAAATACACGGTTTCCAGCAGTATGCTTGGCGAAAAGGCACACGACGTTGCCAATGCAACGGTGACGATGTTGCGGGTAAGCGGCCTCCCACCATTGAAGGCCTCTTCAACAACGTCAAGTTTGCTGCCAAAAAGGCCGCTGTTTTTAAGCTTGTCAAGCAGGAGGAGGAGAGCTGTGCAAACGACCGCCAGACTGAGTATTATGTAATGCAAAATGTTGTCAGTAAAGCGCATATTTAGGCCACAAATTGACTCACGAATGCCGCTAGATTCCTAAACTGCCTGCTTAGTTTGAATTTGTGTTTTAAAAAAAACTAGTATTGATTTTGGAGAAGTTGGTGAAGTTTCTCGTTCCTTTTTTCTGTGGCACTAGGCGAAATTTGCAGCCAACGTGGCGAAACCTTTAATTGGTTGGCTTTGCAGGAAAAAAGGTAACATGCATCCAATGTTACCAGATGGGGTATCAATCTCCATCACTTGCGCTTGTAGCTGTTGGCTTATGTAATATGCAAAAAAGCTAAAAAAACATGGGCACAAGGGAGGCCTGGTACTGTTTGTGGAAATCATACGTTCTGGTCCTCCTGTGATCATGTGCCAGTCCATTTAAATAATTTCTGGTGATTAAATTATCGAATACGCCTCAAATTAATCCTTGTACCACCTCCTACGTATACCAGCATGATCTTAGTGATGGTGATTCATAAGTTCTTGGGTATAATTCTTCATTAGTATCGTTTAAGTGGGGTGATTTTGCAACTAAGTGGGTTTTCTTTACCGTTGAAAATGTCTCCAACATCGGAGGGTATGCGCTCGAGTTGAATTGGAATCCTATTATTTTACAACGACCTGTTCTCCGATTGCCTCCTTAAGCAGTTTATTGTGAGTGCCATCAATGTCCACGGCTTTCTGCATCCATCCTTTGCATGTGGTCGCATCTGCACTAACACGTTTCCTTACAGCTTTACTAAGCATGTGAGTGACGGCCATAGAGGATCGAGGTAACTCATGTATTCTTCACCCTAGCTGAATTCAAATTTCACTCGAAATCGCTTCTTAGCAGGCAACACAAGTGACGTCATTGGTTTTGAGATAATTCCCTCCGCACGCTTAACTAATAAAACAGGCTACTGACTATTTGTAAGGGCACACATTCCTCCGACCCGATGGTACTGTACTTTGTGGTCGCGTTGCTGGTGCCGCTAACTCATGTCAGAACGCTGCGCACCTGTGCTCTTTCTCCTAAGATTAGCCTCGTATTCTCCGAGTGTACTTGGCTGCGAGATCAGTATTCACAGTCTATAATACAACAAACCTTTCCATTGCTCTCTAAATTCCCTACTAACTTCGGAAATGAAAGCGGTTTAAAGTGGTACAGGTGATGCGCTGTAGTATTCCCCGTAGGTCAATCATTTAAAGGGGAAGTGGTACTTAGGAAGCAAAATTATGAAATGATCAGGAAATCGTTAACAGCCATTCTACCCAGAGGTTAATAAAAATTCGTCAAAGACTGTCTTAAGTATACAGGATATAAATGTTGACGCATGAAATCCGTCGACTGGATGCGGAAAAAATCTCCACAGAGTGCTTGGTCAGTCACTGGTGTTGTGGAAAACGCATCGAAGGCAACATTGTTTTTTTAAGAGTTGGCTTTTTCGACGTTGGGTACTTAATCTGCAGGTTCTGCTGTTTTGTGGGAAGTAGGTGTATTCCGTGGAGTTTGGTCCCACTTTCACTGTGTGTGTGTGTGTAAGTTTGCAGAAAAAAAGCATTATCGTAACGGAAAGTTGCGACGTTGTGGTCGCAAAAGTGCATAATGTTCGATGAGCAGTCAACGTTGCAACTGCAGATTCGCGGTCACTTCCAAGTTTATCTGCTTAGAGCTGTGTTCGGCGTATCGATCCTTCGCCGTAGGCAAAATGGGAACTCAGATGGCTTTTTCGTCTTGGCAAATGAACTGCAAGTCCCTACTTATAAGGCTTCGTTAAGAAACGACTAGTAGTTCTGTGCATTGATCTCGTCTTCCTAAGACGCAATCTTACTCTTCACGATCACAGTTATTCTCCAAAGCAGCATTAGACACGGTGTTCCTTCGTGCAGTACCGAAACACGCAGAACGTAACGGCACCTTCAATGAAAACCAGCATGGAGGAAGTCCAAACTTTCACGCTACTTTTAAATCCAATGAACTAGGCCATTACAGTAATTATTGCCACGACCTATTGAAGATAACATGTCTTTGTTTTATCGCCTGCAGTGATAGTCACATGTCCACAACAAACTTGATTGCGGATTACTTCACTTTACTAGTAAATTTAAAAATAAGTCTTATTGGTTACTCGGCTATGGTTATTTTACTCTTGAATACAGGCTTAGCGTCTATTTAAAAATAACCAACAATAGTAGGCGGTAAATGTTGCAATCGCCCATGTATGGATGATCGTCTGTATACGTTTGTCAGAGGAAATACAAAGTGTTAAGCTGTGAAAGCGCACAATGGCAGCACCACGACTAGTATGTTATCATAATCATGCGACTACACTGTATAATTCCTCCACAAAAACGGCATCAACAAACTCAATATTGGTTTCTCCTTCTGGGTTCGTAAATAGAGATAAGTAAAGCGGAAAAATGCATGTAAGGCGCAAACACGGGACAAAATACCTCCAGTGTTAAACATGGCACCACTGCACGCTTTGAGGTGTAATACCTTTCGAAACTCCTGTGATCTCTCGTAAGCTGGGAAATGCACTTTTTCTGGGCGATTTCATGTTCAAATATTACGCTTGTCTATGGCAAAGTGCTACAAAAAAATCCACGCAATTCAAACAAAAATGTACATATGTTGTAAGTACTAATGTATAATAGCTCAAAATGACATAAGTATAGAAGGAGAGAAGTGATTTAAGGAAATATTGGGAAAAGGTTCACTCGGAGAAAGCGGATTCGCGGGCTCAGTGTCTCCAGCAAGCAATCACAACCAATATCACTATCAGAAGCTAAAAATGTGCAAAACAGAAGGCACTTATTATGAAGCCACCTAGATGCAGTATCAAGAGCGGGACGCCAACTAAATCCACAGAATGACGAGCATTGACACCAGCAAATTAACGATGAACATCACATCACAGGTTGGCATTAGTTTCAAACTAACGGAAACGAGCACAAAATATCAACAGTTCTGAAGTTAGAATAAAAAGAGGAATCAAGTGTTCGAAAAACTCATTGTGTAGAATATACTGTAATGAAAACGAATGTCGCAGTGTGACAACCTACTTCTTCGGTTTGGCTTGATTTTAGCAAGACTATTCAGGGCTAAAGGCTTGGTTTTAAAACCACGGATGTGACTCTTGAAGGCCAAATTTGTGACCATACCTAGGTTGTAGGACATCAGTAAGAAATCGATACATTTCCTTTCCACAGTTGTTGGGCTACTAGAAAAAATGATTAGGGCTAAGATTTCAGACCCATTGCTCACACATTTGGGTAAAATATGTGCGGTTTACTAGTCGTTACTGCTGTTAATCATCTTGACATGATGATACTACAGTGTACTTAGTTGAGATGAAGAGACTTCCACTTACCCATATGGTGCCGAGACAGAAGGAGGCGCCGGCGATGCCACGTAGAATTGAATCAGCCCCCTCTTCTATAACACTGAAGCAGCCCTAGAATAAGTTACAAGGGGTATACTACGAGGATAAAAGAAATTCACTACGCTTACTCGTTACTGTCATGCGCTTTGCATACCTGAGAGGCACTCGAGTCACAAAAAAGCTAGCGATTGAGTTTGGTGTCTTTTAATACCAAGCGAAAAAACTTGGTAAGGAGTGCGCCAGCAGTGCTAAAGAAGGTTAGAAAGGGCGGCCAATTAACCGCACACAGGAAACGAAGCATTTGGATGAAAAATTACAGAATCGGACAGCAAAGCCTTGCTGGCACGTGTAGCGCCGGAACCAACTGCGTGAAGTGGTAAAATAAATGGACAACTATCCTGCACAGTGGGAAATGACTGGGATACAACCACCTAAACCAGGCAACACCAGTGTCCACCTCAATTCCAGTCCTTCTCCACATAGCTCCTCTTAGCCTGGTTGCACACAAGAGAGAAAACTTTTAAAACTAGACTATTGTTTTGATCTACTTTAGTAAGGAAAGGTAAGGGAAGGGTTGTGCATTCTCCAATGATATACACACAACTCCACTTTCCTGTAAGACTAGCTAAATTAACTTTTAGATAATGGAAGGCAGTAAGTTGCATAATTTTCAATAATAAATCACCTCAAAATGATGTAAAAGGGAAAGCTCCTGAAGCACATGCCAACTAGGAACGTGGAGGTGTCACTGGTTGCCTAGTGGGCAGCCAGGCATCTGAAGATTTTCTTACCATGCCCTACGATCCATGGGTTAAATTTTTTTCCCGTCAAGTCAGCTTTCTGACATCTTTCAGAAAATATCGCAAAAGAATTAGGCTTAACAGTTCTGGCTCACCTAGGGTATGCTTATCAGGATTGTTCAAGATAAATGCTAGAACAACAAAGTATAATAAACTAGGTGTATCAGCCCACTACACACCAGGTTTGTATGATACATTTGCGTACCTTTAGTAGCTAATACGTAGTTGAGCAGTTACTAAGGTGAATTTGTTAAAATCAGTATTGCAGATAGTGCAACTAATCATGGACGACTATGAAAGTTTGTTTTTGCCAAGACAAGTCAGTAAATCTTCGCGAAACTGTACTGCAGATTTCACTAATGATTGGTGACAATTAGGAAAACCAGTAGCAGAAATTGATAGAAAGGAGAAGGTTGTCTCGGAGAAAGGGATCTGGGTTCTACTATGTTGATGCCGGAACACATTTTTCTGTGGAGACAACATAACCCCCAAAACTGGACCGTAGTGCCGCAATACATTTATGATATATAGCCCAGGTCATTAGCATAACGATGGTCATCTCTCTAAGTCTTCCAATAGTTGGTTTAAAGATCGACATACACACTGAATTTCTGGCATTCAAGTTCATTGGTGAGAGGCCATCGGCCAGAATAGTTGACACATGAACGAGCAAATGTTCTGACGGACACAGACAATTAAAGAAAGCTGGCAAATAAATGGATATATCAAACTTACTGCATGGACTAAACTTTTGTTTGTTCTGATGGGTCAAGCAAAACCAAAAGTAGAATGAATAATAGCAATCAGATGGTAATTAGACCATCACTCAAGAAAAAGAATTGTTTTCGTGCTATTCCACTGTACTTTGGCAGCTCTGAGGACACTGTTGAATCGTATGCGTAATTGAAAGAACACACATCATTCGTTAAATTAATTAGCATACAATGTAACTATTCATTTAAAACACTTAAAAATGCGATTTTGACTCAAACAATAACCAAGCTTTTGGTTTAGTTCGAATTGCCTTGTGAAATGCCATGACAGATTGTCTAAAATGCACCATATTTGTACTCACGAAGTCCATGTATCCTAGTCGATACAAGCTAAACTCACGCGAACATAGATCGAGTCCGCCGAGATCAAATCAACACCATGGCAAGAAAAGGTGGAGGCAATTTCTCCTGTCCTGTTTCTGATGCAGCAGGAGTCAGGCACCGGTCCGTTCCTCGCGGAAATTCTGCTCTCCTCGTTTGCCCACCTCGAGGCATTGTAAACGGAGAAGTTCGATCCGCCACAGCAGCCATACTGAAGAACGTCAATGCCTCTTAAATCGATCCAGAATTCAAAATTGGAGTCTTTAAAGTGAGATTAACTTGAAAAGAGTTGTTAGTTCTGGCAGTGACTCTTGGAAGGCAGCCAAGCAAGTTGCACAGCATAAGTTCAAATAACCGCTTGGAACATGTTATAATAAATGGAGACTCAGAAATGCATGTTTTCAGTACATAAGGTATAATATGAACTAAATAAAATTATCTCAGAAGGTTTCGTCGTCATATTAGTACTATTGTAGAAACCTCCGGTGCTAACCCGAATAACTGGCATTAGTCTCAAAAAAATTACTAAGGCATTCGACTTACCTCAATTTGAAGGTCATCCAGAATGTTTGTAAGTCGAGAATCGAAGCCGTATTCCTCCTTAATCCGATTATCCATGGCGTCAGCTGCATGGGTTAATATCTGGGAGAAATATGACGAATGACTAGATAAGGCTGCGGTCACAATTACATATACTATGATTTTGAAACTGAAATTCGATTTAACATTGTCCTAATTTAACTAGAAGGTATAAAATTTTCGTTTATATTGTAGCCAGACGTCTATGATCAAATGAGTAATAGGGCGAATGAAGAGCACATGAATTAAACCACCTAAGACATTGTTTCTTTTCAGTGAACACATCCCTAAATTTCCATACTGCAAAGTATAATGCGTTACTTACCCAATCCTTATGAACAACCAAAGCGCCTAGGCAAAATAACACGACAATACCGACACACGTTGTAAGCATTACCTAAAAGGTTACATTAATGTCAAATTTTATACCAATATGCAGCATGGTTGTCCAGTTTTTGAACATAAAAAGCAACAGGAGGCCACCAACGTAACAAAAAAAAGAGATGACGCCCCCAAAAACGAATAAGCGATCATATGCACATTTTTTAAATTGAAAAGCTCCCATTCTGGTGAATGAAATTCACGCAAATACACACCGGATACAAGAAATAATGCAATGTTTATCTACAAAATGAAGCACATAATTAGGTATTACTATCGAAAAAATTCCAATAAGACACATAATGCATTTCACTGAACACATATTGTTAACCAATTGCAATAGACCGTAACAGCCGTCGTCTGGAAAATGTATTCATAGGTTAAAGCTGTCATGTCAAGGCTGACCCGTACCTTGATCAACGAATGAGGGCCTGGTTCTGGGTAATATTGAATATGGTAAATCTAATGGCAGATACAAAAAAGCTTCATAGTTTTATATTTTTAAGTGACAACTAAAGGGAGCGAAAAACAAATGATACACATGCACGGCAACCTTATATATGGGCAAGGTCGTATTTGTGAATGATATTTAAATTCAGACGCAGTAATCCAGATTGCAGTAGTGCATGTTTAGACGGCTTGGAACTTTAATTCATATTAGAGATAATTTTTGTTCTTGATACAAGTTATACCCGTTTTACTTTTAATTTTTATTTACTTTTGTTCCTAAGTCCTTGCCAAATGTGCAAAGATAAATCAACCATTTAAGTAATGGAATGACAATACCTTGCGTTGCGATTCACAGAACATCGATCTTCAATTTCGGCCTTGCTCAAGTAGGTCAGTCATTAAAACATGTCTTTCATGACACTAGCACTCTCATTCTAAGAGACCCAGGATTAAAAATATGGCAATTTTGACAGCAGTGGATACAGTTTACACATATATGATTGCATTAGCAAATTTGTCAGGCTGGAGGCTCATCCAAATCTATTTAGTGTTCCCACATTAATAACCAAAGACCTGAAAATTTGGTCACAAATAGTTATTAGTTTCCGGAACAGTACCGTCGTATATGGTGAGTTAGATGGAAGAGAAAAGGTGGAATTTCTTTATGTGCTGCCTTTATTTAGGAATGAAGTTTGGGATATATTAAGAGGACCTAATTTCAGTAAATACTCGAGAGACTTTGTAATTTATCCGTTGTGGATTTAAAGTACTATAAAATAATATGAGTGCTTTTTATAATCGTATTTATTTTAGTATTCAATGAGAGCGACCACATCTTAAATGCACCAAGTCCATTTTGTGACAAACGTTTTTCACGCCTAATTTTTATTAAACATATATTAAGTAGGTACGTTCTAAACTAAGTTTTGACAATCTTGTACATGTGTGACACTTATTTAGGAATAAAGCAAATTTACAATTTCGGTTTTAATTAAAAGTGCATCAACTTTACGCACTTCAATATTCCTTAATATTTATGGTACTAGATTACGATAACACAAATGGACTAAACATTTTGCTCATCCGCTAGGTAAGAAGTGACATGTAAAATACTGTGCTAAAGACGGTAATGCTCCAGTGTATCTACCAAGTAGTTTATATGGAACGGTGTCGTTATTTGAGATGAATATAGTTACATTTGTTAACTGTGTTGATATGGTGCAAGACATAAGGACAAATATTTCTTAAATTAATGAGAAAAATATTTAAATGTCATTGCACTGTAAGTTAAAATTTTACCTTAGAGCAAAAGCTGCTGTTTATGTCATTTCCTTTTGCACTGTAATGCACTTTTAAGAATAATTTAAGTAGGATCATGCAGGTGCCGAAGAAAATCAATTTAGATTCTCTTGTGTTTGCCTCAGATCTCACAGCCACCTGAAAACTCTTTGACAATCAGTGAGCGAACATTTTTAGCGAGAGTTCGAAACCACTAATTACGTCGATTTATTTGAAAGCATTTCAAGTAGCTTTGTTTACTTAGAAGTCGAAGTCAGCCGACCCTTTATAAACTGAAGACCTATTACGTTGTACAATCACGCTATTACCGAAATAATAAATCTGTTTCGCTATGCGTTATCTGCGATCTCCTTTCTTTCCTGGTCGGGTCATGACAGCTTAGGTCGTGGGTCTTAAACCTCCCTGGGTCTTCAAGAGCTCCTTGATTTTACTACTGTTAAGTTTCCAGAGGTTGGATCAAATATGACCTCAAATGACCGCGACGTGAACAATGCTGTCCTTTTCGTGTTATCGACAGATATGCGCAAAATTACGTTTGAATTCGCTTTCAGGAGCAGCGAACACTCACGCAGTGACAGCTAAGAGAAATTAAACACACAAAAAATAATTTGTGTGGAAGGTTGTATAAAGTAATGCTGAATTGTTGGATGAGGTCATTAGCACATAGTAACTACATGGTGTTTAATAATGAAAATTTCCCCAAAAATATGGTAGTCAAGTTATTCCTGCGTCGACTATATTAGGTTCGTGTATTTATTTGATTAACGGTTAGAACGCGACAGAATGCTTTTAATGAGGCAACAGCGTAGCCAATTTTAAAAACCTAATAATGAGCACTTGAGATGCAGTGTTAATTTTCTTTGTTGCGTATAGAAATCAAGAATGATGAATCAAGACTGATTTGACGGATGATTAACTCGTCAGGCGTAAAGATTATTGGTGCTTGGGATTCAGCGATTGGATAGAAGTGACAAAAATTGCCAAATGAAGCTGCTTATACAAGTCCCAATTGACATACGATCACAAACATTATAGAGTCAGGTGCACTTGGAGCAAATCCTTGGCTTTGTTTGAGTCCTCATAGGGCAAATAGACAAGTTGGTGTTACTCAGTGGGCGTGTGAGTAGTGCCTGTTCATGAGTTGATAGGTTATGATGACTCACTCCTGTTTTTCATTGCTCACCGTTCACAACGGACCCTGTGTACGTTACGCCTACTCACGCAAGGGTGCTCGTTTAGCCACAAGTTTCTGCTTGTACGCGTCATGCCTCTGATCTTGGGATGTCACAGATTGTTAAATAGCAGGGTTGTAAGTAAGTGCATGCAAACCCCACACACACACGGTCAAGACGGTTCGGTTTTTGGGGGCATGGAACTATCACAGAAACGTTAGTAACGTTTAAAAACAATTTTATCATAGAATGCTCTGTATTTTGAGCAGTCTGAAGGGTTAGGCTTCTGTCAAGCATAGTGAGTCACCCTGAAAGGTATAAGTGGACTTCTGTTAATGATGAAAACGTTCGGCTGTACAGTTTGACTTTGGGTGACGTGCATCTGTTCGAATAAAACTTGTTTCCATGATTTGAGCAGGAATTAGGAGCCAGTTTGATCTGATTTGTGTTCCAAGGTAACAAGATTTCTCAACAAGAGCCACAATGTTGAACTTGTTATTCAAAAACTCGATGACCGCTTTTCAGC
This sequence comes from Mesocestoides corti, assembly GCA_900604375.1. NCBI lineage: Eukaryota > Metazoa > Platyhelminthes > Cestoda > Cyclophyllidea > Mesocestoididae > Mesocestoides > Mesocestoides corti. The sequence goes on from UXSR01000204.1 coordinate 33,156, forward strand.
ATTAATATTATACAACAGGACGGTGTCATGGCGGTGGATGAAAACACTAATGAAAGTCAACGTGATCATGGTCTTTTCGTATCGATGAGGACGGGGTCAAACTTTGAAGCAGTGACTTCAGAGCCAGCAAGGTTGCTTTTGTGTCAATTAGCTCAGACTACTGGACACTTCAAATGAATTTCAGTTTGTCATCGAAAGTTATGCTTCATAGGTAACCAAATGCAACTGCTTGACAATGGCAGGCACAAAGGGAACCTTGAATGACCAAATTTTTCATGTAATGTCGGAAATCTTCAAATTCAAAACCATAGTTTTTGTATAAAATACTTGCGGTTTTGAAATAAATTTGAGACCTGCCAATTAAAGTATCCAGGTGTAAATTAGGGTTCTTTACAAAAGCCGATCTCTTTGTCTTCAATGTGACTAAATATCATTTGAGAACTGTAACGAGGCAACGTTGCTGTGAGTATGGCTCTTAGCACTATTCTGTTGCAACCTTTAAGGGTTATTTCTGGCGTATAATGCAAAGTTTTGAGCTTAGAGAGGGTAGTCGAACTGGTTGACAGAGGGATATTTTAAACACCTTGTAGCACCAGGAGACTCCAACGAAAACGATACTTGTGAGTGTACCTTAATATCTGCTGTCGACAGGGGATCTGTGGGCTCGAATGACACTACAACCGATGATCTGTGGAGATTCTACTTAGTCGGGAATGCAAAAAAATGTCCAAAACTGACATTGGGGCTCAACCTTTTACCGCGGCTTTCGTTTAGTGTGCCAGTATATCTAAGAGTAATGCATCCAACTGACAGTCAGGTCTCTGAATGAGAATGTATACGGAAGAAGTGAATAGAAACTAAATAATCTAACTCCGGAAATTTCGTCTACAGGGAACTATCTTGAGCACGTCTCACGCAGGCTGACTAATTGTTAATGTGGGATTCATGACCACAGTACATAGAAGGGAACCAAGTCCTTCGCATTTTTGACACGGACGTAGTTTCTACAATTTACTTTTTTTCTAGCAATGCTTGTCTACAGTCCTCTTAATACGTTGTTCGTTGGCATATTCGCTTATCCTTCTTCGTAAAGCCAGAATTTGGATTTTCGGTCAGTCGCTGTATTTAGATAAAGTGATTTAATTTCAGATTGCCTCCCAATCACTTCCAGGTGAATTACCTAAGAGAACGTTTTCAAGCATATCGCAGTGATTGCATTTGCCATTTGATCGCACTATATCTGCAATGACATTATAAAAAAACTGATTTTTGCATAAAAGCAACAAGCTTCAACTGCTATTTTATCGCAAATCAGCATCTAAAGTTTAACTAAAAACATACGGACCTTCGAATCTAAAAATTTGACTAGTTTATATTCAAATAGTTTGTCAACTTTGGGTTGATGACAAGTTCAGCATGGCGAGACTAAATTTGGGACGGTCATATGGGAAAAGGGTGGAAGAATAACCCAGATACTGCAGATTGCTTTATTTTCAGTTTTGACTATCCAAAAGTTAATTTTTTGGAGGTTGTTAAATTGCGCAAAAGATTATTTTATGTCAAAAAATTAAAAAATGGAATGCTATTTCTGTTCCGAAGCAGATGACGAACTGTAGACGCTTGCATTCGAGTCTCTTTTTATTGATGTAAATTCACTCTCAGTCAGATTATGCAAAGTCTGCAAGCACAAGTGGTACAATACAAAATCAGGAATTATTGTTTTGGACAAATTTCAGATATTAATGGCTACTTAAGTTCGCTTAATGAATAAAAATATTGCAATACTTGATTGTTGTGGGCGTTTACAACCTGCTACCTGCCAGTTTACGACGCAGCAACAACACAGGTTAGCGAAACTTTTCCCACGCGGACCAAACTTTGTTCACCTGAAGTGGGATCGATTAAAGGAGTGATATGTTCTATCAGACTGGTGGTTAAAGGGGTAAATTCGCATTAGACTGACACTGGCAATTTCACCTACCTCCATACCTGAGTATAGTCTAATGTAGCCAATGTGAGCGGAAACCCGGAATGGGCAAAATTGCTTTCATCATTTAAATCCAGGCTAACAGTGCGGGGAAAGAAACTTTTACTTTACGCTTTCATTCACATTCGCCAGATTTCGATGCCGGCAGTAACTGTTTAGCAAGACATGGGTTAGTTACTCCGTTGTGCTTCCACGTTTTATTTAAAAGTCATTTACTTTTTATGGCCATTCAAAAATAGTTTTGTTATTATACAATCAAAATAAAAAGCCCACTGAGTTTATAGCCTGGACGGCCTTTTGATAGATAATACACCTAGAATCGTATGAATTCAGCCTAATTCTCTTTCACGGGTTCGGCAAAAAACGACTTATTGGCCTTCCTAGTGAAATAGAGCTAACGTCGTCAGTAAGGGCGACGACCGGCTTAGACACACAAATTGGCTCAATCACTCAATTTTGTCGCTTATTTTTTGTCCCTTATTCAATAACCGGTTTCAAATTTTTGATTGACCCTGCTTCTGCTTCCCCATGACCCGACAAATGCCATCTCGAAACCTTTGTTATTCAACTCGAAGCCGCGAATAATTTTCCCATTCCAATGCATGCCCAAAAGTTGCTATATACCTTAGTCTAAGTAAAAATTTTCATTTTTAAAGTGGCTGTTTTTCAGAGCCCATTAATGGTACATATTCTCCTTGTAGTTTATTCTGCTAGTTGGTGTGGCCCAACTAAAGCTCATTGATTTAAATACCACTTCGTCTGTTCGAGGAGTTCTGTTGTGATTCGTGTTTATTCAACATCTTAATCCGATCGATTCGCCTCCGGTACAAGGCTCCCGTTCTCGCAGCATGGCGACAACAGCGCAAATCCTCAACCCCCCTTCATTCACACGTATATGTATTTTGGATTAACCGCACACATAGATCTCGATGTTAGCACGGTTATGACTCACACACCCGAGCTATAAATGCACACGCACAAACCCACCACGACACAACTTCGTCAAGACCTCGAATAAACGGTTGACTCTCTGTCCTTCCACCTACTTCGTCTTTGTTGGGCTAACTCGAGGTATTAGGCACCCCCAACAGTTCCTTTTATAGTGAATTCAATTGGAATCCATCTTGCGTTGTCCGAGTCTAACAGGTACGAGCGACTCTTGAAGGAGTTTCTCAAATTGCCAAAGTGGCCCAGGTGCCCAGTGAACCTGCTCACCGGACAAATTGCGCCAGATAAACGCGGAGCAGCCAATGCAGAGTTTTACCACATTTGCCTTCCTGGTGTAAATTCGTCCCTCCAACTGCACATGAGAGGCTCCATCACACACGGTACCTAAGAAGTCAGGAAACTAGAGATCCTCTAACGATTACAGAGCCGTGAATAATGTCATAGTACCTGACCAGCACCCTATTCCCCATATACACGACTTTTCTTTGAGTTTAAAAAGTATTTTCAAGATTTGACTCTGTCCGGGTCTATCATCAACTATCTGTTGTACCTGATGGCCTTTCGTAACTTTCCGTTATTACTCCGTTCGGCTTATTCAAGTTCCCACGAATACCTTTAGGTTTACAAAACACAACACAGATAAATGGATCAAGTCCTCCGTGGTTTCGATTTCGTACTTCTCTTTATTTTATGGCATTCTCGTTGCCATTCATGACAATGACGAAAATCAGCTGCGCCTGCGGGAAGTATTTGCACGTTTAAAGCCTATGGCATCACAATTAACTCCCAAAAATGAGTTTTGAGTGGACAGTGTCGAGCCTCTCAGCTACCAACTTGACGCAGCTGGGCACAAAATCCCTGAAAGATAAAACAACAGCGATTTTAGAGTTGTAGTAGCTAGAGATGCAGCACTACTCTACAACCCTCTAGTTAACAGCCCGTAACAACCCGAGAAGAGTGGAACAAGAGTCGACAGAGGATACGATTGTTCATTTGCGTCACGTCAGCCAAGTTTATCTTAGTGTGTGGATGAATGAACGGATGACAGGCGTCTGATAACAGTAACCAATGGAAAGGAGATGAGTCATTGGCACCGTCAGGTCAGTAAACAGGGCTCACTCAGGCCCGATAGTTGTTAATCCTCTACAGAGTATCCAATGCCGAATTCGCCATTAATTATCAAGGAAGTAACATCAGGTATCCCAAACTTGCGCTGCTGGTCTTACTAACAGATCCTTTCCAAACTGCGGTCGACGCATTCCAGTATTTTCTCGAAGGCTTCAGTCGAATTAAACCCGATACAACACATGTTCCAGAGAATCAGTGACGATTTACCTTGTTTTGAATCACTTCCGTCACTTACTGGAAGGAAGCGAGTACACAATTTTTACTGATTTTATGCCCTCGACGCGGCCTCTAATCGGTATTCTTATCGCGAATCCGGGTACCTTGACTATGTTTCACAGTTCACAGCCAGTAATCGCCACGTTGGTGTGACCGATATCGTCGTGGCCTATGCTCTGTCTCGAGCACACATCATAACCGTTCATTTCCTGGGATCGGTCTTGAACAGGTAGCTTTGGCGCAGACGAATGACCCTGAATTACGACAGCTTCGTCAAAATTACATCTGCATTTGGAAGTGCTGCAAATTACCCACTGTTTTACCAATGTTACGTGTGATTTGTCAATTGACAAACCTCGATCATCCCCTTTCACAATCGTGGGCTTGATAACTGACTATTTCCTTTGGCATAGCGTTCGTCAAGATGTACTTTCATTGGCTAAGGACATTTTCCCCACCTAGACGCTCGCTTCCAACATGTACGCATAAATTTAGTTGGACCTCTTCCACCGTCTCAAGGTTTCGCCTATGTCCTAAACCTTGTCAAGTGTTTTGCTCATTGGTCCATAGCAGTCTCCACTAAAGACAGTGCAGCCAAAAGGGTTTTATGGAATCATTGGTTTCGTCCCAGTTCTATAACATCTGATAGCGGAACACAATTCACATTTTGTTTGTTTCGGGATGCAAACATTTTCGTATTGCCGTGTATCACATAGCCTACAATAGCTTGGTTGACCGTTTCCACTGTCAACTTCAATCAGTCACATTGCAAGAGCTGTGTCCTATGCATTGCCACCAATTTCGCTGGCCATCCCCAATTCGATAAAGGAAGACCTTAAAGCTACTCCAGCAGAATTCGTTTTGTTCAACTTCGCATCCGCATGGTGAAATGGGAGCAATTTCTAAAAACACTATTGATATTCGCACTTCAGTGTACGTTGACCAGTCAAAGTGCTCTTTGAAGGAAATTTGACCAGCATAAACAAGTTTCGTCCCGACAGGCACGTATTCAGCCAAATTTATTCTCTTCTTACGTCTTTGCCGATGGCGCCAAAACAATCGTAAAACCACCCAATGAGGCCACTTGTAAGGTGATAGAACGCGCCGGTAGGTTTGTACAATTGAAAAAAATGGATCGCAGAATACTGTGAGCGTAGACCGTAGTAAAGTTGGTTAAAGGAATTACAGCAATATTTTTCCCCTACACCACCCTGTATCCTTACCAGGCCCATTTTGCCCAACGCTTGAGATCCGTAGTCCGCTGATTCCGTTTGATAATTTTCGAGCATTTACTCTTTCACAGCTAACACTCCGAGAGGAATATCTTCACCCGACTGTCAGCGGACACGAGTGAGGACAACCTGTTTACCGACCTGATGGCGTCAATGACTCATTCCCCTTGCATTAGTCACTGTTACCACTCGCCTGTCATCCGAACAATCATTCTCAAACCAGGCAAACCATGGCTGGCGTGACGCCAATAAGCGATCGTATCCGCTATTGCTGTCTTGCCTCTCTTCTCGCGGTTATTAATGGTTCTTAACTAGAGGATTGTAAGGTAATGCTAAGCAAAACACTACAGGTTCTTGCTACGTCTTAAACTGTAACTATAGAGGAGAAAAAATTGTCTTTCACATAACTGACCTTTGTCTTTAGCTCGAAGGGAAAACCCAAATTACTACCATTGAAACCTGGTTCATTTTCTTAATTTTCTAATTCTCAAAGCGTTAGGGTGATAACTATTCCATAGGATATATGCACGGAAATAACTAACTGATTTTTTTCTGCAAACACCTGTTCCCAAATGGAGGCGAGGTTGAATAGATCTACGGTAGATTCTGGATGAGGTCTCAGCTGTTAAAAGTTATAAAAAAAAACCTTCATAATTTCAGTAATGTAGTTTGTGGACATAAAAAAAGTAAATTTTTGCAATGAATAAAAATGGACGATACAGTTTGCTTTCAGCCCACATTAGTCAGAAAGAATGTCCAATTTGTTAATTTCATAACTTTTGTGCTTATGGTTATAAATTTTTCACAAATATTATGTAATTCAGAAGAGCCATTTATAGAAGAGTTTTAACATAGCGGTGATGACCAACGTATATTTACGCATAAATTCTATGGGTAATCGCGGAAAAAATCAAATCGATTGTGAACATAACCTGTCGTCCATGGATGTGTCTGTGTGCGATTGCTTCCATTGATTAAACGCTAAAGGTGAACCCTATTAGCACATCACTATCTTTTCTAAGAAGAAACTAAGGCGGCCTCTCAAAAGGGTGATTAGTGATGTACAATAGCGCACACCCATCTCTAAGGCGTTATGAAAAATAGGAGCGCTATAAAACGCAATGACCTTTGCATGTAACTTAATGTTGGATTTTACAATTTTCTAGTCCAGCACTCACTCATTCAATGTTGTGTAGAACCAGTTTTGTATATAAGATACTGACATGGTAAATGATTGGATGATTTTGTATTCCTTCGACATTTTAGTAACCTAATCAACTCAGAACATTTGTGTTATCGGGAACTCCACACTAAAACCCTTTTTTTTGACTGCCAAATTATGAAGAGGAATTAGCTGTTGGTTTTTTTATTTATTTCATAAATCAAGGCAGACTGATGCATAAGTGCACAATCGCGCTGTTGAAAAGGAATTTGTCGGCTGACTGGGATGAAATGATCATCCAGTGATATCAAAAATAGATTTATTAAGGGCCATAGCTCAGGTAGGGATGCTAAAAAGAAATGAAGTAATCAGAGGGTCATGGAAGCCGCAATGTACCTTGGACTCAAGGTACTGCAAAACCCCAGTGGAAAAACGATTTGTGGAATTTTGTGTTGAAAGCAGCTGGCAAGCCTTCTAACTTGGAGCTTCGGGATCTTTAGAAGTATGAACCTGTGCTTTGACGTCCAGTGAGTGTTTAAGGAGGTTCCAGTCGTCAAATGAGGGTGAATGCCGAATGGCCACGGGGTGGCTCAAGGCACCGCTTACGTCCTGCGGCGCACTCATAGTTCGTTCCAGCACCGAGCCACATTGCATTTGCCGTTTATTCACTGCAGGAGATGCTGTAGGAGAGTAAAAGGAACAGCCAATGGTGTGCTCTTTCACCGATCTTTTGAATACATTACTGAATGACCTGGCTTCCCCCTTGCGACTGTCTTCATCTAAGCCCTTGTCCAACGCCAAACTGCCCGAGCACAAGCTTTCGCACTGTCGAACCCTCTGCATTTCCTCCTGTCGCCGAACGGCCTTTTCTCGCCGCATTTGGTCCTTGTAGAACTCAGCAAAATTATTGACGATTATGGGAATAGGCATTGCTAGAACCAGGACACCACAGAGCGCGCAGCCGGAGCCTATTACTTTACCCAAGGGGGTTATGGGACTCATGTCACCATAGCCGACGGTGGTCATAGTGATTATTGCCCACCAAAAGGTGGCTGGGATGCTCTGAAACTTAGTATCTCTTTCATCCTTTTCCGCAAAATATGCAAGACTGGAAAATATCAGCACACCCATGGCCACAAACATCATCAGAAGTCCCAGCTCCTTGTAGGACCGTCGAACGGTGTAGCCAAGCGCCTGCAGCCCAACTGAATGACGAGCTAGCTTGAGAACTCGAAGGACGCGAAGAAGCCGAAAGACTTGAACAACCTTACTTATTGCCGTAAGGGAGTCGAGAGCTTTTGAGATGTAGAACGGAAGAATAGCGACAATGTCGATCATATTCATGGGGCTTTTGAGAAATCGACACTTGCAAGGTGCTACGATGAATCGGACGAGGTATTCTATGGTAAACCAGATAATACAGACCAGTTCTAGATTGTCTAAATGATACTGGGCAATGCCATTGTCCTCAAAAAGGCTGTAATGGAGACCTTTTGGTCGATTTATCCTGTTCGAGGCATTAACAGATGCGTCTGTTTGGTTTTGACTCTCATTGGTTGTTGCAATGGAATTCAAGGCCAGGCCGATTGTTGAGAGTAGAATGAAGGTTACCGAAATAAGAGCAACTATCTAAAAATAAAAAAAAATGTAGCGTATTAAACCACCCGATGGCGCACATGAAATAGCGTTTGATAGGCTACCAAAGCAAATTCTTCTTTGAACAAAAGCAGTGCCTTGCAGTAATGACTTACATTCACTTCATTACCAGGTTGCACACGCTGATCAAGATGGAAAATATGCAAACAGTTAAAGTTTTTGTTAGGTTCCCAATTGTTACCTAAGAATAGGTTGATTTTGAAAAAAAAATATTATGCCAGCTGCATGCCCTGCAGTCTTTTTTTGCTTTAAAGGATGAGTTGTGTGTTTAAAATGTGACGCTAAATGTTCAGGTCAATTATAATATTTACACCTATGAGAATCAATATCACGAGGCACCAGTTTAACTCCAGATAACAGCTTTCAATACAATCCTGTATTTGATAAGTTGAAAGTGACCGAATAGCAAACGGAACTCTCAAATTTCGGCCACCATGAAACAGAATATCACCTCGCAGTTAGCTATGCAGTGGACTTAAGTGATAGATTTCCTTCCAACCCAACTTTGCATCGGAATTTGTTTGGGATTTGACCTCAGGTGAATATAGCAATGGCGTCCACTGCTTTTATATAAATCGAAACAAATTGGATCCATTATTCTCCGATAATTAGCAGAATTATATTTATGTCTTTTCGTCCACTCGGCACAATTCCTTGTACTGTCTTTCAAGTCCCATTTTGCAAAAGCCCTAATGAAAAATACCTTTTTAGTGCAATAAAGACTTGCGTGGTGGTTGGCATCATAGCCACAATTCCGATTTTAAAAGACGGTTCAAGGTTATTCACAAATTATATCTGCGATTTTTGAAGAAGAAAAGAATGACTAATTTATCTACAGCTATAAGGTAAACTTTGTTAAGCTAAGAAAAGGAGGAGTGACTAATAAAACATTATTTTTTAAGACAGAGGTGCATAGCTTTAAGGTTAAGTAGATTCTTCCCTCAGTAGTTTTTAATCACCTGGAACCCAGATTCCTTGAATCGATTTTATTTTCAGGCAATTTAGTGCCAATGTTCTTCACAGGAATGGTGACCTCTAAAACCACTCTGTTTACTAACGTAAGTCTGCAGCTTTTTAGCACTTGTCGCAGATTTTTTTTTACAAGGGGCCTTTTTGATTGAGGAAACTTCTGCAGTCAGCACAAGTACTTTAAATAACTTACTATTCTGTAATCGAGTCTATAAAGGAGAACTCAGATTAACCAAGTGAGTTTTGCAGAAAGCTTGGTGTCTAACCAATGAGATTTAAATTAGCGAATGATAAAATCGAGAAATCATTCAGTAATAATTTTACCTGATCGCAAAGAACGTTTGATGACCCCAATTCTGAAGCTCATAAACGGGAGTACTTCGTCTCTTTCGTAACACAATTTAGTAGACCATCTGTGAGAATGTTTGACTACTGAAATGAACTCCCAATATAGGGTAAAACATATTTTCATGCATGAATTGCTGCCCTGAACCCAAAACACGTCGTTGCCTGATTCACCTGGTGAAAGCGCAAAGCCCAATTTTAAAATTCATCAGCTCTTAGACCATAACAAACACAGTGACTACTCAGTATTGTGGCCTGAGTACAGAATATGAAATTTACAGATGACAGGATGCGTAAACCCCCTACTTTGAAGTCCATTGGATGGTTAATAAAAGTCCACTCCTCATGCTGGTTTTAGTGTACTTGTGGGATTTGCCTAGCGGTGGCCGTTTCATCCTGGAACTGGCGTGATGGCCGTGAGAGCGGGGGTTCGTTAACGAGTGACATGCGTTTCAGGCGGTTGTAACTGGAATGCGCTGGCTGAACCAGTTACACTCGATTGGGCGGTCAGTTTGTACGGCAATTGGTGCGTGCGTTTTAACTGAAAAATTTTGATGAAAATTACATTTGTACGCACAATGGGTTATAAGAGAATGGGATTAAGTATTCATCCTAACCAACTCATTTGAATTGAGGCCTAGTTAGGGCATTTTCGGTGAATTTTATCCAGGACAAACGCATCTTGGCGAACAGGAAACGAAAATGAAATAGACTGCAGTTGTCTAAAACAATAAAGCAAGTCCTTTGGTGAAAACGTGACTAGATGTAGGGAGCTACTAAAATATTCTGCAACATGCCATCCTTAAAAGCAGGAATACGCCGTGTGTTCTACAAATAACGAAACAACTACGTTATTTTATTGTCAGAACTGGTGAAAGCCATATTCTCCATAAGAATTGAGTTGTTTACGAATGTAACTTTGGCAGTTTTTGTGTTCCACTTTGCAAGGGCATTGTTTTGGTCATCTAAACTGGCATGCACCTAGACGTAAACTCGTGCCAGTCGACAAACTTAAAGTGCCTGAACGTCCCAGATAACAATTATTTACAGAAATATTTGCTCTCATTTTGGAGTCGAACTAACTCACTCTAGTGTGTAGAGGAGGGTTGGAGGCGGCTGTGTGGGACTGTCGCCCTTTATTCATGTTCCTTAATAAAGAGGCGAATTTGGTTGGGACAAGTCCCGGGAGGGCGCGATGACTGCGCAGAATGGGGGTAAATTGAAGTCAAAATAGCACAGCCAATGAAGCAATAAATAAGAAACCTCACGCCTGGCGCACTTGGCAGAAAACTGCGCCAGAAGTTTGCCAAAGAATTCAGGTTTACTTCTGGAAATATTAGCAATTCTTTGGAAAAAAAGTAATTTGATAATATGCAACTTGGGGCACTAAATTTAACGGCTTATTAAAAATAGTATTATTTACTCGGGGAAAGTTAGTAAGCACATTCTACGTTGGAATTACTGTCACTTAAATTCTTGAAATATTTTTTGACTTTTTTTTACTATGCGAACAGCCCAATTAGCAAGTGTGCTTTGGACATCCTATGCAATGGCGAAGTAAGAACACATGCGCTTTTTAGGAAAGCACGTTTAACGGCAGTGGCTCTGGGGCTTCTCCTCTGGGGGGTGGTCATGGCAAACGTGATGAAATGTGAAAAGTCGCTTTTACGGACTCTGGCTTGGAAACGAAATGTAAGCCCAAGGCGAAATTTCATTCTGATTTTTTTGTGTCGCCGATATTTATACACTGAGCTCATCGTTGATGCTACTCCAGTGTTAGCAGTAAAGCAAATAGATGCAGAATTTAAAAAAAACAATCACTAGTTCTGACCTCAAAAAGAGAATTGAAGCTGCCTTTGAGAAAAGGAATATTTAACTATATCGTCATCGATTGTTCGTGTATTTGAGACAGGAATAAAAGCAAAAGACATTATAAACAAAAAACGCAGCGACATTTTTGCGTAATATTTACTCCAAATGTCACTGCTATTGTAGCGTCAGTGGTCACAAAGGATAAATAAATTGCACCCAATTAGTGACAACCAGGCTACCGGTTCACAATGGCTGGATTTTCGGGCCATACTACTCTGATCGGCAGTCTATTAGAAGTGTAGATAAGTAGTCTTTTCTTGTCCCAAAAAACAGATATTTAGTAGATAAATTACCATGACATCCCTTAGTGGCCTACTATATGCGTTGAAACAGTTCAGCATGGCACAATTGCTCTGGCCTAAACAAGTCATTGACCTTATTGTAGTAAGCAAAAAACCCAAGCAATCAACTGTTTCATAAAACATAAGAGAATAACAGCAGTAATTAGCGTACTGGTATTTAGTCTATACGGTTACCCAATTAATTTGGCAAAAACAAATTTGGCAGCATCTTGTCAAGCAGAGTTCTAGGTTGCATTCATAATATAAGATAAACCCTAATTTGAGGCCTGTACTGTTTATAGCTCCATTTTTTTGCTTAGTAATTAGAGCAAAACTTAAACGATAAAAGGCTGTAATGCCTCTGGTAGCCCTCAAAAGCGTTCCACATTAATGTCATCAAAATTTTTGGATTGTCGAACATTTGATAAAAACTTTCAAACATCAAAACAGGCAAATACCAAGCTCGTAGGATGACTGATTTATCAGGGGTATTTTTTCCCATATTTTATTGTATTTGCATTAATCGGTAATCAAAAGCATTTTTAAAGATTCGTGTTTAAGCAAGAAAATTCACAAAAACGTAAATTTGTTGCTTAATTTCAGCAGCTGAATCGGACAATTAATGGTAATTAATTAACGACAAAATGCCAGCATCACGTGATAAAAGGTGAAGGCATTTGTCAGTCTGAATGCTTTCCCGCAAATAATTTAATGAATCTCTTTAGGCTTGTTAGGCTCATTTCCAAAAATCTTTCCGATGTTTTTACTAAGTAACCAAGTCTTTCCTCAGTGCAGTTGTTTAAATTATCATTATTTTTACGAAATCCAAGTTGCTTAATTTAGGTTTTGTGTAAGCTATGAGAAATTAACTGGTGGATATTTCTTTACTGCTGAATTTAAAGTAAAAGAGAAACGAAAATTTAAAAAAGGTGCTTGATGGAAATTGTTTTTTACCTAGATTTGCAGTGCGAATAACCGATGTAAATGGTAGTCTATTAGCACGAAAATACTCTCCTTATTGAGTAATTACCCGAAGTCTTTCGAGTTAACATTTTATCGTTGCAACAAATGTTGTTAACAGTGGTTGATAGACTCCCAATGTGACCACCCACTTTTTTGTCTGTGTTCTATTGGTGGTTGGCACTGTTGCTGTGATGTTATTCAACCTATCGTGCTTAGAGGTTCCATTTACCCAATTTGCACCATTTACCCTATATTAAAACCAAAATTAACGTATACTTATTTGTTACAACAGTAAATGAAGAAGAAAATTTGTGATTCTGCAGGAGATTGTAAAATTGACTAATTCACTTGAAGTGATGTGGTTTTGACCTCACTACATTGTTTGATGCTCAACCCCATTCTTGTGTTGTTTGGTGTGTAAATTTTCTACTAAGTGTAATAATCCCGAATGTCATGCTAATGGCGCATTTTCTAAGTGTGTTTTTATTATGCTCCCATGAAGTCTATGCTGAGAGAGTCCATGCTGCTTAGTTGCAAGTGATTACTTAACAGTTACTGTACTGGACGTCAAGCCTGTCATACTAGGTTTACTCCCTAACGAATCAGATATATATTAATGGCCTTAACAAAGTTGAACATTACCTATAGCAAAATATATCAATCTAGGTTTTACTCAGTACATTGCAGGGTACCCAAGACAAATCACTCAGTGATCCCCTACAAAGTTTTCGTTAAAAACTGGAACCAGGCCCCTTAGTGATGACTGTGATCTGTCCAAAACAAGCTAAAATAGTTCTAACAAATCGGAAATGCTTAGTATGCAAAATCTGCATCAAAATTCCAGGTGCCATTATTGTATGAAGTCCATTTTCACAGAATGACTGCATTTAAAGGTTACCGTTCCCAACAACAATTTTTACTGTCTTCATAACTATTGTACAAAGCTGTTAAAGGTGTTACTTTTTTTTGGTATAATTCCCTAACTTGATTCTACCTTTAGTAAAACATCGGTAGAGATTGTAAAGAATGTTCGGTGAAAATGTCTCCATAACAACAATTAGTTTTAACCAGAACAATCTAATAAGTTTTTCAGCCTTGATGAGGTTTTAATAATCGAAGTCTGTAAATCCTTTAGACAAGGCCATGTAAGGTAAAAAAAGTACCTTCAAACCACAATTTAAGGCAAGCATTCATGTCTGAGAGCGAAGAACAGGGAATTACAACTGAACACTCCATTAACTTGCAGAAAAAGCATTTGTTTGAGATTTTGCCATTTTTATTGAACCCAAGAATTATGTTCCAAAATTCTAAAGGTTAATAAAAATACCAGTCTGTAGTGTAGTCAGTTTTACACTTCAAGACTGGCAGGTACCTCACATTTGGTTTTCCCAACGTGATAAACCACTTTATTTTTGACGCCGTTGATTGGTGATATCACGTCGGGGTCACCAGATGTAGTAGCTTGATCTTAGCACTACCTTACAACCCTCTGGTTAACAGTCCGTAGCTACCCGAGGATAGGAAAAAGGAGGCGACAGAGAACACGACCGTTTATTAGAGTCGAACCAGCCAAGTGGCTTTGTGTGCGTATGAGCACGCGTGCGTAACAGACGAATGCTGACAAAAATCAATAACAAAAGGGGATGAGTCATCGCTACACACGGGCCTTTGTGCACGCACACTCGCGCGGGGCGACTGTCAGTCCACTACACTCTTTTACATTATTAGTGATCAGAATTAACTCCCAAGTGTATTTAAAAAGATTTATTTTAACATAGATAATATGACTGCTAGTAAAATTCAAACATCTAGTTAAGTCCTGTTTTGCTTGACTGGCTGTTTCGGGTTTACAATGTCACAATTTCACTGGAGATCCTCACTTTCTTGAAAGTCAACTAGTGACTAGACACTAACAACCCTCGTAGAAAAATTGCACTCTGAAAACCCTTATGCGACTCTGAAATTTATGAAATTAATTTAATTACTTTTAAAGTTCACAAAAAAGTCTGAATTTTGCTACTATTTTTAGTGTATACGGACGCCATTTATGAAAAATATGGTCACCCACATTAGACCCATTAATCACAAAGTTATAATGAGTCGTGGTAATCAGAGCCATTGTGCTAGAGTAGTCTGGGTGGGTAATTTGCAGAAAGCATTTTTTAATTCAATATATTAGCAGTGCAACAAAATCTTACAGGAAAACATGTGCCATTAAGGAACGTCTGCAGTAATAATCACAAAAAATGGTCTTAGACAAAAGTCGTTTCTGGATCGAAGGCATCATGGACTTTTTTGAAGTGGTTTTATTATAAATCTTTCAAACCCTAGTTTCTGCTAATGTCAATATTGTGAAATCAAAACTTTTTCTCTAACTCTCCACAGTTTTACAGTTTCCAAATTTGTCTTTTTTTGTGAAGATTGCCCATGATGAATGCAATTTATTTTAGTGAACATCAATTAAAGCAATAATGAACGTTCCTTGGCGCAAAGTAGTATAACGTTTTGAGATCTTTCCAATTTAGCAATTGATAATGCAATACTAAGCTCAGAATTATCTGTTAAAATAAATTTGAGATCGCATACATTTTGCTTTAATTGATCGAATTTGATGAAGAATTTGTATTAAGCAACCAATGATGTAGCAATTCAAATAACCCTATGAATTGACACAATGGCGATGTTAATTGCTTTCAAAGTGCCAATCTCTTGCCTCTTAGTTCTATTTTTCCAAAAATATAATAATATGTCCTTTGGTATGGGAGCATAATGGCTTTATTATGTGGGTTTTTACACCACACACTGATTAAATTTCGTGTATTTTTAAATAGTAGTTGAATCAATCTTTCTTTTGAGCGTTTTCACAAATTTTTAGAATGTGATTTTATTCCACCAACACCAAGAAATATCTGATTCAAAGCAATTTACATAGGCTAATATCCCACTCTCAACTGTTTGTCATTTGCAGACCTACTAAGGATCTACAAACGCATTTTACAGACTCACGTTCACTTGTAATGGATTCCAAAGTTAGTTTGTGTAATTAGGGAATCTCTGTAAGGTGAAATAAATGGTTAAAAACTGCGTATCTAGTCTAGTTAGTCAGCATGAAGTGTTGTCAAAACAGGCATTCTTGTCAAAGATAACTTCTTTATTAAATTAAATAAATGAGATTTTTTGCGTCAAATGTCAAAATATCTTTGCGAATGTAATGCCCGGAGCCGAAAAACCGACCACATTCTGCGTATCATATTGTTGCATGTAATCCGAAAATGCAAAACTTGCATGGTGTAAAATGGGCGAAATTGCGATTCCCATGGTGAATTTTAAGTAGATGGTGGTAATTTTGCGACTACGTCAGTGTAGTGATGTTTTATAAAACGAGCTTAAGTGAAGCGTATTTTACGAGTTGACTGAATGTCACCGATTGTCGATTATGCGTGACGGGTAGATACTCATTCACGGGCTCTGCCATAAAATTCTTGGGTGGTCAAATGTAAATAAAACGTGTTATTCGCTATCATCTGTTTGGCCTCTTTTCTCAGGTCGTTACGGGCTGTCGACTAGCAGGGTTGCAAGGTAGTGCTAACGAGGTCGGGAAGGAGGTACTTACACTTAAAATTAAGCTCGTTCAGGCTGAAAAATACGTCATCAATTTTAATACATTAAACCACAGATAGATTTCATTATTGAAACAATTTCCGTTGATTTTATGGGTGTAATTCGACAGAACTTCCTGCATTACCTCTACTTGCCAAATCAATGAGGCGAATTTTTGTTTTTCTAATATGGGGCGAGTCAAATCTAGTCTTCAAGCTCTAAACTCAAATCTTTATTTTGACATCCAGTTTGTTCAATTGAATAGAAATGCTGGGATACCTGTGTACCAAATTTCGGGTAAAATAAGTAGCACTACACTCAGTGCTTCCTCGAGTCATTTCCTTCTAACATCTGTTGCAGAACAGCTCAAACATATTATTCGAAATTACACACAATGATTATGCTTGTTATTGTTGCGGTGAAAACAGCAGAAAATGTGTCAACTGTTAAACTTCTTCATACATGCACAACTTGAGCCAAATTTTTGCGACAATAACCTACCATATTTCAAAATTATGGGTTTTCAAATCAAGAAAATTTTATGAAATATAATGATAATTTGTTCTAAGCATGCATTCTTTTGCCTCTAGAAGACTGAAAGTACACCAAATTGTTCAAAATACTTTAGCTGCCTTCATCGTGTTCTTGTGTGTGAAAATGGAAGTGGATTTCCGGAGAGTTTAAAGCCCATAACTTATTTCATTAGTAAATTGTCTGTTTGATACACGGCTAAAGTAATAGATTTTAGCAGTATGAAAAGAGACTTCCACGTTTTACAGACATCAAGTGGATCTCTGTTATGGACGATCAAACTTTTTACAAAATAAAAACAAAAAAATTGATTCAAACAACGTGTAAAAGCGTTGCTGCAGTCTGGACACCATGTTCAACGGATCTCATCTTAGCGTTACATCTGAGAAAAACCAAAGAGCAAGGTTAGTCTCTTGGGGAATTCGCCTTAAGGGGAATTATATGAACAACCTTGCTATTAGCTAATTAAATTTACGCACACTGCGATCCTTGCTGTATCGATGGAGTCATGATCCTGACTGAAGCAAACAAGGATTGTCTAGGCTTGTGAAGGACACTAACTCAGACAGTAAGGGAATCAATTACGGTATTTTACAAACTTTGTTTTGTAAAATGTGGCGCTAAACATTTGCCATGAACAAGAGTCTAAGCATTTGTAATTGATTCTAGTTGCTAGTTGAAAGAGCTTCTATATTGGATAGAACGATGTTGTCCAATTGGCTAAAATTCGGTTACTGGGATGTGGTCGCATCTAAATGCGTGGAACTAATTTCTCACCTGCAAACATGTCTACATTGTAATAAAAACGGCAGTTAAAGCAAACTGAAGTGAGGTTATAAGGCAGCGAACTTGGAGGATATAAAATTAATTTGAAAAATACAGAGTTTGTAAACAACTCTGCTAACGTCAAGGTGATAGTCAAGGTCAAAAATTTAAGTTAATTTAACTAGACAATGTCGCTTTTTTATTAAAAGCAAATAGCATTGCGTGGCAACTCTACCGTAGAGCATTTGGAAACACGGTCATTTCACGTACACCCTATGAGGCGTCCCAATGAAAATTTCGTTTGTAGTCTGCTGCCATCAGCGCCTACAAGTAATATTTTGATGCAGATAAAGACTTTTCAAAAAAATGTTTTACTGTTTTCGCTTGACCCATTTTAACATCGAAATTAGGTTTCAAATAAAGTGCACAAGTATTTATGTGCCTGTCAATTCATCCGCATTCCTCAAATTTTTCTTCGAATAATCGCACTAGATTTGTAGCAGAGTACAAGAGAACTAATGTCGAAAATTAGGAACATTTTAGCTGAACAGTTCTCTCTTGTGCGTCTACAGCTCCAATTGCTAACAGTTATACAAGAAAATTATCCGGTTGTCCTTTTCAAGTTAATAGTGCCTGCTGATCCTTGCTTGTCATGACTGATGTGAAGCACATTTACCGATAGTAAATGTTTTTACATGGGTCTAAGGTCATGCAAAGATATGTTTAAACCGAGCAACTCAATGCCATTATGTTTATTTACCATTAAACTGGATATGTAGGAAAGTGAGTCAAATCATGCGTGTAGATTGTTTTTGATATTCGGATGACTTAGTAGACTAAAAAACCGCCTAACATTTCCTCAATATAAGGTGTTCAACAAAAATTGTTTTGTGTTCTCAAATTATTAGGGGGCAGGAATTCATTTGGCTATACAGGGTAGAGAGATGGTTGCATTTCGGAAATTATCTGATTACGTCAAATAGTAGACAAGCATATCAACATGAAATGCACAATAATTACGTATTCGCTTCAATAAATATTCTTTCTCCAGAATATCAATCTTTGCAAAATTTAAGAATAAATAAAACAATTCATGATGTACATTTGCAAAAATTATGGTTTTCGTAATTTCAACTTTTATTACTAGTCTTCACATGATCTATGCCTTTAATTGGTATTCTGCGTTTTTACTGAGTTGCTTACTGAATATCTGCAAACTATAGAGTGCTTATTTTACATAAATGAAGTGTATTCTTCATTAGAGAGTTCCGTTTTAAGCTACAAGTAAATTTATAGTTTAAAATCGATCCTAGTTACCAACTAAACGTCTTCTAAATTTAACCCTTTTAGTGATAATGGCTGTTTCTAAAAAGGCTTGCACTTAAGGTGCACCTAACAAATCTTCATTAGTGCTGATAATGAATGCAACCCACGTTTACAAAGTCCATTGCAAGCTAAAGTGCAGAAAATGATCGGTCGATAACTGGCCATTTGCAACGAAAATTGAATTTTTCTGTCACTAAATTCCTGGCAGGCAATATGTTGCCTCCTGTGTAAGTTCCTTACAAAACGCGACGTGTTGTGGCCTGATTTGATCCAAAAAATAATAGACCAATGAAAGGTTTAATTGATTTTTTTAGACTTTGAAAGCAATCAGAGCAGAGTAATAGTTTAGGAGCGCTAAGGTGTCCATGCTGTATTACAAAAAAGGTGCATATTTAGTCTATCACATAAAAGCCCTTTTAACAATGTGGTACAGGGACTACCAGGCGAAACTGTCTCTTTGTTAAGGTAACCAACTGATTGACACGAAGTTCTACCCAAACTACCTTAACAAGGGATTCGTAGAAAGCACTCAGGCACAGCTCTCAGGTTCAACAAGAGAAAACGAAGAAACATGGTACTCTAATCAGTTTTATTACATAAGAGATATAACCTTATTTACCGATGTGAGGCTCCTGGTTTATCTTTCTCCTGTCCATATTGCCCGCACAACTGAGACCGATGACATAAAGTAGGTACTTGCAGTAAAGTGATGAGCCCGTGTTTTTTTAATCCGGATGTTTGTTTCAAAAGGGCTGTAATCAGTACACGCCACGTGCTTCCTTGTGATAGTTCAGGATTTTTTTTGAACTTTTTTCTGTTTTTGAAGTTTAATCTACATGGGCCGCAGTTCGTTCTTAATTAGGGATCAGATTAGCAACGAAACCACGATCGAAACAATGCACTTTTAGCCAATAGGCATCTGTACACCGGGTGGTAAACAGTGCACAGGATCGTGTTTGTCTGCTTTTGTGTTATGTGTTTCGATAATACCTCTGTTCACATGAGTCATGGGCATGTGTCGCTTTGCTGGTTGCTAACAGGTTTAATATTGAGTGTGCGAATCTAAAGAAACCTTAGTTAAGCAAGTATCCCTAATAATGAAAGTACTAGGTGGTTCTGAATTACTGATCAAGTATTTAAAAGTAATGAACCACAATGGCTTTCGCAAATCTGGTCGTCGCCGTGATCGCAAGCACCCTGGAACTTGGCAATCACGTGACGCAACGTCGCCGATTAAAACTTTTATGGCTTAAAATTACTAACGAGACTAGAGGCATCTTGTCTATGACAACTTTGGCAATGGCGTTACGAACAAAGGTCTTGTAAGATAGGGATAGAAAACAGATTTTCTTTAGTCGCGAAAGCCCTTGAAGTTTATAATTTTTAAGAATGATCGATGTCATTTCAAAAGCGCATCGTACTCTTCACCACAATAACTATGCATACCCATTTAGTTAAGGTGGAAATACATTAGAAAGCATTAATGTCTAGTCTCCGTCACATTAGCAAATTGGTTTAACTAGGCAATTATGTAGAAATTAGTGATAGAATAGGATGAAAACAAACATTGTGTACAAAAACCACTTCGATCTAGCTGAAGTTAAGTATTTTGGGTTTTGTCTTGGTCTAATTGCGAATACCAGACAAGTAGACACTAAAGTCACAGTTATTTTGTTTTTTGGTAGTGTCGTCCTAGAAAATATCTGCTGGCAATCTTTTTCCAGGTCCATTATCTATCTTAAGCCTCGTATGGTTCACGAGCTAGCAACCACTTAACTCGGACATTAAATATTTGTGCTGAACTAAGGTAACAAAACATTCTACATTTTAACTGAAATTTTTTATTAAGGTACCTCACCAACTCTACGCTGACAGGAAAGGATTCAGAACTCCTTTTCATAAATGAGTGCAAATCAAGATAATATTATTTTTGGAATCGACAGACCTTGTAAAAAGGCATTAGTGATCTCGCATTTAAACTAAAAGTCAAACAGATTTTGCTTCCTGTGTTAAAAATTAATAATTAGGTGCTACTGGCCATCTCATCCTCACAGAATTCCAGATAGATATAAGTAGTTGTGAGGGTTTTAAAATTTGTGCTTTAAAATGCGTCAAGCTTGAAAACATAGTCTGCTTATCATGATAAATACCTTTGAAGAAAGTGGTCTAAATTTCTCATCACTTTTGTCTGCTTCAACACATCGCAATTTCCACACACCAATGTTAGTCTCAGCCACAAATTTAAAATGCAAAATACCTATACCCTAAAAGCGCATAGTTCATTTCCAGTTTCACTTTTTGACGTGGCATGACCGTAGGATATTAAGCACCGTGGTTGTGAAGTGCGTTAAAAAATATTTCTTTTTATGAGATGCAAACATACGCGAATTTATTGATTAAACATGATTTAAGCGTGTTGCACGACACCTGTTATGACAGTTACTCGAATGAAATGCCCAAATTCACTCCAACACTCATGAATTGGAATTCTATTCAAACTACCTAAAAACGCGGCGGTAAAATTCGCCATCCACTAGTCATCATTGTATTATACTTGCTTTCGGTAAAAGTACGTGTTGTATTTAGACTTTCATGAAGTGTGAGGTTAATTAGGGCTGCCAATAAAAACGGCTAGCCCAGTTTGCAATTTACCTATTTTGGGACAATCAGCCTGGGGTTTGCAGTGGTACGTGTAGTTTCGACGAAAGCACGGGAAAAAAACATGCTCAAGTTAATAAAACAGCAATTTAAAATTAAGTAGTTAGCTAAGAATTTAATTGCGGATTCGGACCTCAATTAGACTGAAGCTACGCCACCATTCCTTGAAATCTGTATCCTAAATTCTAGGAACCGATATATGTTCTTTCTAAGAACAGGAATACATTGCAGATTTTTATGAGCCTTAACATCGCCAAGCTACCCACCTGATGCAAAAACAACTTTTGTTTTACTTGAACAAACACAACAGCATGAAATTTGCATCAAAGCCAATTGCATCATCAGGCCTTTACACTCCCCTTTTTTGTTAATTGACATCTGTAGCCACAACTGATAACGGTTGAGCATTAGTTTTTAAAGAAAACTCATCCTGTTGTGACATAGTAAAGTAAATACATGCCATTTTAAATGACTGCATACCAAATGGTTAAAATCTATACACGGAATTTACCCTTGCTGCAGTGGAAGTCTGAGGCTTTTCCAGAATGTCCCACAATTTCTTGCGGTAAATAGCACACTTATCGTCGCCAAAGTACTCGTCATCCAGTTGTTGCATAAAAATCTCATTGACCTTTTTCATTTCATCCTCTACGTGTTCCTTCTTTTGGTAGTATCGACTTAGGCAACAGGGGTCCATGTTGTGATCCTCTATGCCCCAATAAAGAAGGTCGCTGTGGTAAGCAAGAATGCAGATATCATCTACTGTATGAAGATGACCAGTCCGATACATGTTCAACACACAGCCGAAACTTTGTGGATGCCTATCAAAGAAGTACTCATTGGTTTCAAGGTTGTAATCATCACACAACTGCATAATATCCCGATGCGTGACGGCGTGACGAAGGCGTCCGAGCCTCGAATGGGGCATTCGGTCCAACGTCCTCCACATTACCTCGTGTTTGTCACCTCCGACATTCAGGATCACTCGGGATGATTTAGATCGACTTTTGATTATCGCCTCACGGGTGGGAAAGGGTCCTTCAAACGACCGTGGAGCCTGCTCTTCAGCTGAACGCGGAGTTAATATGTCGGCAGAAAAATTTGTGGAAGCATTGCGATGCCTGTAGCTAGAAGTGAGCCTCCTGCTGACGCCAATCCGGTTGGCAAGACGTTTCAGGAGTACTCTCGATCGTCCCAGGGCTCCGCGGGCACTCGTGTTTGGCAGGTGCGGGTCCGAAACCTCCCGTTTTCGGGTGTCCGTGCTTTTTCGGCGAGCGACTTCATTCGCTTTAAGGATAAAGGGAGCCATTGAAATGGGGCTGGCAGTTGTTGACCACGACGATGGCTGCATGGTGGGGAATTCGACTACAGCATTTTCACAGGATGCACATCGCAATGTCGTCTCTGGTGATTCACGCCCACAGATGACTTTCTTCATGCAAGATGATTGGTCTGCAAGGCCACATTCCGCCATCCAGGTGGTTAACCAATCCCATTGCAGCAGCTTGAATTAGTTTTAGGCAATCCTCTGTATTCGAATGTTTGTGGGAGTAAACATCCGCAGTTTGTAAAATGCATTTTTGATTCATTGTATCGATATTGCATTTTCTCAGTCACATGTAAATGGAAGAAAAGCCTCCTTGGATTGTAAACCACTCTTTGAATTATTATAGACAAGAGCTTTTCTAAGGCGATCTGTATTTGGAAAGTATTTTCATCTAAATATTTCAACACCTACAGACCCTAACGGTGGTTCAATGAAATATTTTGCAGTGACGAATGCATTAACACCTTGTTCCGTGCAGGCTGTACTTACTTGAGGTATAATTTGACAACTTTATGCACTAATTACAAATACATGGCGCTTATTAGTAGCTGACTCTTAAGGCAAGCATGCACACATACCGTCAGGGATTATAATGGTGTCCCAATTATTCTGTTATTCATAAACCAAAACTGGCTACCAAAGACTTTATAGTAAAAGCGGTAAAATCAAGCTTGAGATGGGTGATTGATTTTATCCGAAATTGAGTTAGCTAAATATATTATTTTGAAGGTAGTTATTTGTCGAAACTTCCAGAGTTTGCTATATTTGGTAATCGGTGGTCACACTGATCGCACTTCAAAATTCGTGGGACCAAGTCAAAGGATTTCACATAGGCGCGTCAAATAATATTTCATACAGGTAATAAAAAAACACAGAAAGCTACCTGATCCGGTGAACTCTAAATTATTCGAACTGACAACAAAATTGAAATCAGTGGTAATCAAAATTGATTGAATCCTTTGGGACTAGGAAATCAAAAGGAGGGATTCGTTCATTAAAGCCATCATCAAACTGTTGATTTTCCTTTCAAGTGCTTGAAGCGAAAGCCTTTGCACCTGATCCCTTGCAATCGATCATGACTCGAAAGAGGCAAGCCTCCATTTCATCACCAAACGCTTCATTGCATTCAACTCTGCAAATAAAAAGGCCAAACTGTTTCCATGCTTAGGCAATGATGCAAAATACTGCGAATGGTGGGTGATGAGTAAAAAAGGCAAACACATTAGTTGATCATGTGTGATGTACTTTTGCAAAGGATATTACTGTGTTTTGAATGAAGTATTATGCCTGCTCTCAACTGGTCAAAGGACTCCAGCTCCTTGTAATTAATGTGGCCTACTACGC
>UXSR01000205.1:0-57063 GCA_900604375.1 Mesocestoides corti
GACCTGAAGACAACGGATACGCAGTGACACCTCTGTCTCCCTCATTTTCACACGGTTCTTGGTGTTTTCACATTGATCACTGCGGTCCAGCCGACCCCTCACTAATGACTTGGAGGTTCGCGTGCCAGGCTACAAATTTACTCCATGTGATGCTGTTAATGCCATTCCAACTTGTTCAAGTGGAAGGGTACAAGGTGCACATTGCATCATGAATAAGTGTGGTAGTGAGAAGGGGACCACACACAGGAGAGTGATCTGAGGTGGGCCTGACATTTTCGACTTGAGGACGTGTTTAGGTCCCTGAGGCTGACAACAAACAAGAGGCCAGAAATTGGTGAATCGACAAACCAGGAATCGAGTTGCAGTAGAATAACCAGGGCGCTTTGACCGCAAGCAATCAAACGCGGCCTTAACGTGTGCGTCGCTGTGTGCTGCCCTGAGATTAGCACCGCACCTCATCGCACACTGGTGTGATGAGGGTGAGTCCAGCGACTGTGCACCAACCAGAGGCGCTGTGAATAATTAGTAGGGGTGTTATGACAGTGAACAACACTGCAGCGAATACAGTCCGGCTTTCAGTGTCTGCGTGTTTGGGATCCACGATTCCCCAAGATTGGTTTCTGATGCTATTTACAGTAATTCACTAACATTTGTTCTGTTACGCTTTTTATCAAGTCAAGGTCAACTCTGACTTGAATTAGTTTCACTTTTGACAACCCACTCTGCACGTGGCTGACGTGAATAAATCTCTCTACGCGAGGTCTGGTCTTGTTCTTGCATTAGCCTGGGAAGGTCGGTTCTAGCTTTCAGCAAGGGATCTGCGTGTTGGTAAAATGCCAGTAACACTCAGACATCTACACACACACACACCGTTGCCTCGTTGCACACGCCCCGACAACATACACGCCCGACACACATACACACACAGCGATGCGAGACAAACGGAGAAGCTTACTCTTGATTTTGACCTCGACCGCAGACGAGTCAAAGAGTCCGTTGACTCCAACAGTGGTGTTGCACACGTAGACCCCAGAGTCGCTCATTTTGGCTTCTTTGAAGACCAACGTGTCACCCGGAATGTGCGTCTGATTAGAGCTCTAAATAAGCGGGAAAAGGGGAAAGAGGTAAGCAAATAGAGGAGGAGGAGGACGGGGTTGGTGTGTGGACGTTCAAGATTGACAAGACGGTGCACGAATGTCGACAATTCGCTAGTACGGATTATGTTATTTTAAAAAATCGCGCGCGGAATCTGCGGTGGTTAGAGGAGGGCAACGCGCTGTGCAGGGGGGTCGCAAATCACGCAGCCCGATTCGCCATCACGGACAAGGAACTAACCGGGATCGGAACGAGATTGACAGAGTCGCCAGTGCCCTCCGCGCGGTACCACTGGACCCTGCTGGGGTACGGGAGACTGCCGCTTTTGCAAACAACCACCATCTCGTAGCCCTCGGTAGTACGGAACGACTCTATAAAGCGTTGGACCATCGGCGGGGCTAGAGGTTAAACAGAAGTAAGGGACGCTGCGTGGTGCGTAAACTTGGACTCTGGTGGTAGCAGCAGTAAAACAGCCAAATAGACAAGCGTTCAACTACGACACCCAAACCACCTCCGGGGAGTCAGAGTAACATCAAATATCAAAATTGCTCCGGTTTCCCAGGGATAAGCAAAAATGGTGCGAGATAATGCTGTCTCAAACGAAACCTTTCTGCCGTTCTTTATTTACACTTGACGGGATCTTATTCACGGTGGGACAGAAGTGCCTGGCTAGAAGGTGTTAATGCGGTACTTAGTCACAAAATATCTAATGCAGCTTTAGACTGGGGGCATTAACCATAAGAAACCAGACACAGACACGTTTTACGCTAAAATGTCCATCCCTTAACAACAAACGGCTCAACAACCAACCAACCAACCAACCAAAACAGCAACACCTGATTGGTCCGACAGCTTCTAACACCATTTTACCAAACTGACTTAATTAAATTGTCCCCTGCACACGTTACGCTCATTTAGACTGTGTATAACAACAGGCAGAAGAGATACTTACATTGCAGTTGGCAAGCACTGGTGGTTTTTTGGTCGGATTTGGTAGTCAGCTCCATCTGCCAATTGCCGATGTAAATTTGCTCTAAAAAATGAAAAGATCACGGTCCACGGGAAACGGAACAAGCAGACAAGCTAATCGTTCTTTGATCGCACAAATTGAGATCAACGAGATGTAAGTAAAGGCAGCGGAGAATCAATTTGTAGGGATGGGTGACCGACAGCAGTCATAGCAGTGTTGCTCCGTTTTTGGATCGCACATGTCCTTCACATTTTCGCACGATATTGAAGCATTCTTAGGCCACAAGTACAGTCCACGTGAGGAAACTGCAGTGTTTTTGTACCAGTTGAACCGTCGAAACACAAGGTTCAGGTTTCTTGGTACTTTCCCGGCCTGCTTCTACGTTTTCCGCAATCAGCTCAAGACGTCCACCAAACCATTTATCAACAATTTTGGCTGATTTAGGTATTTCTTTAAACACTTTCTTCAGTGATTTCGCCACCGACTTCACACTAGTAAAAATGGTAATAGTTTAATAAAGAAAACGACTGGCTTAATAACTTACTGGAAGGTGCTCACTGATGTAGCCACTCGTTATTCTGAAAACTATGACTGTTCAAACAATATCTGTGTCTTGTATTACCACATCTGACCGTTGTTTGAACATGTACGGATTGGCGTTGCATTAATTAATCAGGCCAAAAGTCGTAGTAATAGGCAGGTAAAAACAGCGAGTGCCTTGTCTGCTTATTGGCCCATAGTGCTGTCGTGAATCCTGTTTATTCAACCCCTTAATCCGGTCGCTCCACCTGCTACACAGGGTTCCCTTTGTCGCAGCATGTCGCCAGCCGCTCGAATCCTCAAATCCCCCCTTTATTAGCCCGAATATTTATCTTGGAGTGTCCCCTCACCTACGTCTCGATGTTAGCGCATGTATGACTCAAACATCTAAGCTATAAATACACACGCGCAAACACCACACACGGCACAACGACACCAGTTTCGATCGAGCTCTGAAGTAAACGGTTGTGTCCACCTCCTATCCAGCCTTTTCCTTCATCGCAGGCATCAGGCAAGCGTAATCGGGCCAGGGTTAATTCCGTCGCCCCGGCGTGGTTCAAGACCACATGCTGGGGCCTACAACAGTGCAATTTCGCTATTCACAAAGAATTACATGTTAATTTGGGATAAAATCATCATTGTTTAAAGTGACTACACTATGACGGGAAAAGTTAACACTTAAAATTAAGCGAAAGCCAGAAAAGGTGTTTTCATAGTTTATGACTTGTTTCAATTGAGACAGTTTATGGTGAAAAAGCTTTCAATGAAGCATAATCTGGCATTTACACCACTAACATAGGGACAGAAGAATAACCACAATAACAATTGCATGACTGCTTTTGAGTGTCGAGCACCCTAAACGCGCTTTTGAGAGATACAAAAATGAGTCGATATTACGGAATGCGAGTTACTTAGTAGACAATTAGTGTCTACATCAGCACAATACCACAGCGAAGACAATTGAGATGGGGGCGACTGGAAACAGATAATTTAGATCAAATTTGAATGGAAAGTGTGAACGTACAAAAAGGAGAGCTGAATAAAGGGATAAAGTATGTTCGACACGGAGTCGGGTAGACCTCAATTAAAACTTTGCCTCAGTGCAATTTCGAAATAAATTGCAAATTCGGAATACTCGCTTACTTGGATGTCCAATAACGAGTACGATATCGGACGCATCATGCTTCCAATAAACAGCAGATTTGGTTTCGTCTTGGTCTACGTCAATGGGATTACTATTCAGCGTCCACTTGACTTCATCAATTTCTACTTGGTGGTCCACAGGAAACCGAATTTCAATGGGAGTAGAACTGTCGACAATCAGCTTTTGGAAGGGCACGCCGCCTTTAGACATCATACTTGGCTTAACATTGACTTTTTCATTACAAGGAGGAGGATCTAAGATAGAAAAATAGTCCCAATGAAAATCAGATGATTGATGCGTGTTAAGGCACGTTCAACACGCCAGGAGTACCAGTTTCAATTTCAAGATATATAATTATATACAGAAACATTCAAGCAAACTCGTAGTGTTAAAAAGAAGTCGAGGTATACTACGATTGCTTGCAGGAAATGGCAGCATATAAAGTACCGCAGTATTTTAAACCGGAGTTATTACTGAAGTAACAAACCTGAGCAAAAAGATAAAAGACCTAGAGTTTTATGAAGCATCTAGAAGTTTTGCGAAATCAAGGATGTTTAAACTTATATGCCTTATTTGATTTGTGGATAAGGCACCTCTACAACCGAAATTTCACCCAAGCACACCAAGGCACATAAGTTAGCGAACAGCACCACAATACAAACAAATTAAAAACAAGTAAGAAAGTGAAACAAAGGTTCCATACCCGCAGCACGGATGTAAGGCAGTATACAGAATAAAGCGAGGACGGCGATCATCCCTTACACAAAGCTACACGAAACTAAAGACTGCGACCAAACCCCACGAACTACCACTAGTTCTGTTAAAAAGGAGCCAGCCAATCAGAATCGTACAAAATTTAAAAAGGTCATTTATGGAAATTTTCAATTTTGATGGAATAATGAGGCAAGAAAATGAGAGTATCTTAAGTCATTTAATGATTAAGATCAACATAAGTTTTAGTTTTTCAATTACACTGCTGGAATTATCAAACAGCAATGATGAAAATGACCAAAAAATCCAAGACAAATCGAAGTAGCACAATGAGAAAACGTGCACCCATCTACTAACATTCGGGTCATAATTAGTAAACATGCCTAAAAATCATTTTTAAACCATAGTTTCGCTGCAATGAAGATGTTTATTAAAATGAATTTTTATAACGCATAAATTTCGGCATTTACTAGGGCCTAAAATTGCTGTCGAAACATGCATCTAATATTTTAATTGGTCACTTTTGCCTAAAATAAAAAAATGGTTTGCATTTGGCATATGTTATAAAAAAAACAGCAAGCTAATTTAAAGGATGGGCTGCTACAAGTTCCTCAAAAATGTGAAATTGCAATTAATTTTTATCCTTGACCTATGTTTATGTGTCCCGGTTCTAGATTTACGGAGTTATTTAACGGTCTAGATAAAACGTTTAGATTATCTACCCTTCGAATCATGCATATCGGTCACGCATTTTGGCTTGCTGGCAGTCTAATTGGATAAAAATTCTTATGCTCGATACACCTTATATGTAACCAATGCTGCTCACACTGCTAAATTCATGGCTTCAATAAAATGGTTTTTGTTGAAAAGGAAACTAACTTTATGTAATTTTTCTTAACTTTAATGGTCAAGCGAACTCAGCAGACATAAATGGATGAAATATGAGTAAGTTGTAATTCAAAAAATTATCTTTTTAACTTAAAGCTAAATCAAGTATGCATTCGTTTCTCATTTTAATGTTTAAGGAACGCTTATGGTTGTTTTTCTAAACGCGTAATGTTTCAGAATATTTGTTTGACGCATTTTTAGTGTTACTTGGAAAATGTCGTGGTTTTGTTTATGTGAACTAAAACAGCCTTGAGAAAATTATGGGACGCTTGTCTCAATAATTGAAATTTGCGGCGTAAATACGTGTCGAGGACTTTTGCGAAAAGAGACAGGAGTTCTTTAGACAAAGATACAAATGAGAGATGCTTAGTATTGACGTGGTTTGTAAGTGCAACAATTTTCGGTCTTATGTATAGCAGCTGTTTTTGTGCGTAATTATTCGTGCCATTTCTTACGAAAGCTTTTTGGTACTTTTCATGGTTTTTTGAGTACAATTTGAAATTTTAAACATGGTCTTCTGATTTTTTGTATCTTGTTATATAACATAAATTGCATTTTCTTACAATACTGAGCCCTGATTTATTACCACAGCATTCCTAAATGTATCTTGGGTACTTACAGTGGTTGCCCCCATTAATATTTTTTCTATATTAGTAGAATGATGTTGTAACCTTTTTCAAAAAAGACTAACAGTGTATAATTTAATCGTTGCACTGCAGTTACTCATCGCAATTCTCGTGTATTGCGAAGAAGCTCGACGTCGAAATTTCTAATCCAAAAAATGGAAATTTGTGATAGAAAATTAGTTAGACCTGATTTTTTGAACATGTTATATTGGCTATGGTTTAGCAATAAGGTGAATAAAAGACCCAGCCTCTCCTAGTTAACGCAAAACCTAACGTCAGTGTGGATGCGAATCAAGAAGGCACTGTGCAATGCGACTCCTCGCTACACGCTAACTTAGGCAAATTACGCTTGCCCACTAGCAGTTATAATCTCTAGCTAAAATGTTACTGATTATTTATTATAAACTTCTTACTTATTGAGCATTAATACTTTTTTGGTGTCATGATTTCTTTCCTTTTTGAGCTTTTCAGAGTATCGTATTTTCTTTGTAGCCCTCAACAAATGTATGGTATATAAAAAATGTGGTTGCTTTATCATGACACTAAAGTTAATGCCCTATTTGCATTTTGGATCACTTTCTAAATTTAAAATATTTACATTTATTATATGTCTGCGTCTTGGTCATTCACAATCAGTTTTGTTTAGGCAATGCTAAGAAGAATCGTAAATTTATATTTTTAGTGGGATGCGGTGATTAGTGACCACTTCAGCAATATGTTCTTAGCCTTATTTGGAGACTGAAGCCGGGTATTTGTAATGAATGAAATTGATTGTACGAACTATATTTTAGCCTAATTATAAAGGAACAGCTTAATACACTTGTGAAATTGTTCCATTTTCAGCTGTCCTCGTAGTCCTATCTACCCACCTATTTATTGCAACCTGCTTGCAACATGTAACCTTCTATTGTGAGTGGACAGGCTCTATTGATCATGGATTACCCCTATCGTAAGCTAATTTCTTCTGCAATATTTCATAATTACCATTATTTGTCCCTTACGATTCTTTCGGCCCCTTGTGTTTTTGGCATGCACTTTTTGTTACAATTATAAAATCTGTATAAACGCGTGCTAGTTATTCTGCCGTCACTAAACCAATTCTACTTCGCTCTCGTAACTTAATCAGTTACGATGGTGTTGACTAACGGCCAAGTGGAAGCCTGCAAAGTGTTATTATGATGGTATATTTATGTTTTTTCCATTATTAGAAATTATATATGTTCTGACGCTGCTTATTTAATCAAACTTCAACATATTTATTTCTCCTTACTCATGTTTATCCACAATTGCCTAGCTTTTTAACCTCCTGCTTTGATTATAAGTAAAACAAAATGCTATTGTTATCTACCAATTACCGCCGCTAGAGCTAAGTACCACAAACTCAATAGAAATCCGTCAGCTGAGGAGCTTTCGCCCCGTTTATGACTTTCTTTTTCTGGCAAATGCATTCTTGTTCATGCTCAATTACTCGTGGACTAAGCGCATGCGTTAATTATCATGCTAAATAACCATGCCGACAAATTGCGTCTCTAAGTAAAATTTTCTGCAAAATCAAATTAAACCATTGCGTGGAAGTTTGTCTGAAATGATAAATTAGCATCAGGAAGTTTCAGTGCTCTATATACTCCCTAACAAAACTCGAAGAATTGGCAAATAAAGAGTACCTCCCGCATCCTCAGCCTACCAAGACATACATCGAACATGAGACTAGCATTTTTTTAGTTAGAATATGCTAAAGCCATGGTCCTCATGTGTTTCTTAACGGAACGTTCTTTTCAAACAAGAGCAGAATAAAGTAGGCGCTAAAAAAACTGAAACTCACATCTTCTTCCACTGGGGTACCATTCTTGGTCGAATAGCCGACACACAAATCTGTCCATCTGCATTAAATTTTGATCTCAGCGGTTTACCATGTCCGCTATGATAGGAACTTTCTTTTGAAGTCCCATCTACGTCGGTTTTCAGCAAGGCCGCTCCCGCCAGCGGTGTGTGTTAACATTAATCAGGCACTTGTGAGGGAAAACTCAGACCTACACCCGCGTTGGCCATGACGGAACGCACATTCTGCTGCGGTGCAAATTAATTTTGTGCAAAAATCTGCTTTGGTATTTAATTAGGGCCCTATGATAGCGCGTCAAGTGATTCATGCTCTAATGAGTTACCGTGAGTCATCCTGCCCCTGGTACTCGCACGAACAACGCATTCACGAACAATAGAAATGTGAAATGTCTTTTTTACAAGTCCCTTCCACGACGCCTCATGCCTGGGTGGTTTCTAGAATTTCAACTTAAGGATCAAAATATCGCTTTTATAATTATTGAAAACCTTGCGGGAAGATGTCTTCACAAATGTTGGCCGTGTGCGTGAATACCGTAGCACTCTAAAAATAAAAAAAATCAAAGCGAATTTAAAAAAGACCAAGGTTGTAGAGTGGTCATGCGCACCTGATAAATGCTAATCGGAGATGACTGCTGCCACCGCCACCACCACCCCCACCCTCCAATGACCCCTACATCCCCAAACCCCCGTCGGTCACCGCAGATTAGGCGGCTTACGGGGAGTGTCACCAAAACTTCCCCATGATTACTGAGTGCACTTAATGCGACTGGGATCAGGCTGGCGAAATTCGTCAATTTTTCTTAAAGTTGTATCCCACGGAATAGCTTGATTGCGCAAATCCAACGGAAGCGACAGACGCATGCTCGTGTCCTCGGTCGAACAAACTAGTCCTGCTTTGATCCAAATGCACCACAAATCAATAACCGTAGTTGAAGTACAAGCTCAAGTAAATTCATTCGGCCGCATTAGACCTTAATAAAGTTTCACTGGTTTTCGCTCTACAGTTTCCCTGTCAAATCCATGAGTATAGGAATCAAAGCCTCCAATAAAAATCACGAATTCGGGGTACTTACACCTAGTATGGTTTTTTGAGCAACTACAAGCAGATTCCTTCAAACATCACCCCACCCACGTACTGTTGAAAACCCTTGTATGTGGTCTCAAACCATAACGGAGACAGCCGTTTATTAGACGGCTGTCTCTGCAAAAAGTCGTGTCTAACCAATGGGGATTGTTGGTCAGTACAGGCTGCGTGAACTTGTAAAAGCACAAAAGGTTAAATGATCAGATTAGCGGAATGAGTAGCGGGAGAGGTACATACGCAGGGGGTGTGTGAGCTAACAGGTCCTCATGGTCGATGGGATCGCCGTGGGAGGTCGACAGTTCTGATTGGTCGATGCCCGGATTAGTAAACTTGAGGACCTCACAAGCACTCTCGATTGGACGGCTTCGCGGAAGAAAGATGAAACCGTTACGATGGAACAGTTTTGTCATTCCGAGATCCTCGAGGTGCCTGTCTTCAGCTTCCCGTTTGTGAATGCCTAAGACTTTAATCCAAAAATATGCATTAAAGTGCAGGCGTTTTGTGAAAGTGCAGGTTGCCCGCTCTAATCGATCTGCCCGGCCAATTAACCAATCAACCTCTTGCTATGTTATGCGTTTGATAATGCTCATTAACTGTTTACAAAGTAACTGTCGTGAATCAAAAAGGAACACGCTCCTAGCGCTTTACCCAAACCACATAGGGTTCCGTGTTTTTCTCTGACTACGTTAAAAGTCACTAAGTGGAACAAGAGATATCAGGCGTCGGTTCGATTTTTTTTAAAAAGCAATTTTTTTTAAATTTGAGGCAACAAGTCAGTATTGATGGCACTACAGATTATCTAGGTAAAATTGTCTCTGACGGCTGAATTCACGATGCTACCATCACAAGATTCAAAGACAGGACAGACACGTTTTTGGACGAGTTTTATTGCATTGTAAGCGGTGGAATTGACGGGTGTAATTGTCGCACTCTTGAAGAAGTTGGTAAATTTACCTTTCATTGCAATTCAGGTGATTTTTTGGTCAAAAAGTCAAAAGCACTGAAGGTCTGCCAGTGAAGTAAACGGTTCCCGAAACCACCAACGTGGCCGAATTTAGCTCACTTCTTAATTGCAATTGGCCCACCTGCTGCACGTAATCGCCAATAGCTTCGGAATGCAGTTGGCTGTTGAAAACCATCGGCCGGGTGATTGTCCAATTGAATTACAACTGACGACATGCATGAGCTCGTCCGGGGAATCATGTGACAGGTGGTCCGGTTAGTGATTCAACGGGAACTGTAATTAGTCTAACAGTTAACATCCGCACGGCGCGCACTTGGGACTGCCGCTAAACACAATCTACTGGACATCTTATCTTGTGCGCACAAATTAGACAGTTAATATAATTACTCTGTTCCAAGATCAGATCCACCAAAGACAGATATTCTACACCGACTCTTCCCCCTTTACCTTTGAAATTAGTTTGTCCCCCTCACTTGCTAAATGAATTGGTAATCGTGAAAATAATGCCTTTGTCTTTTGAAGTGATTCGGGTGTAACATGTTTGTTGGTTGGTACCTCGGCATTTCAATTCGACTGCACATACTGCAGTTATGAGCGATGAACAGTCATTACTGTGCTGTGTGAACATGCTGACCAGTTTTCGTTAGGTGGTTCAAACCTAACACCGACCATCTCAAGAACACAGGAAAATGTTAAACACTAGACAATCCAGTTACGATGTAATTAACCCACTGACAAACACATCAAAGATTTGAGGCCAGAAGGCGTTTGTGATTGAGGACAGGTGAGTGTCCGCCTGGTAATAATTGTTTCGGAATCTCAAACTAGAATAACTACTATGCCACATTAATATGGTTTAAAGGCCTTACTATCGTCACAAGATTGCAAGACTTCGATGATATTATAAAACCGAATATATCTTATCCTTTGTAACTTTTGGAAACTTCCTTGCGTGTCCAATCGTGGAAGAGTTCAAGACGAATTTCTCACCCTACCATGTCATGACTTCAAGGTTTGCCAGTTTAATCTGTGTCAACGAAAAGGGTATGAGCAGATGGCGCATTGTCTGATTAATCTACTTTGTGTCTAAGTACAAATATTTGATTTAGTTTTCTACTACTATTTTCTACTCCTCAAAAAGCAATTGTGTGTGGAGGATGCATGTTTCAGATAACGAGGTTCCCGCCATTATGACACTCATCCAGACCTCTTGCGACGGAACATGTTTGTAGCGAGGTGACTTCTGTCGTGGCTGTGGCAACTAGGGATTTTTGCCACTTCCCAAACTTGGAAGTGGTGTAGCAGTGAGTGTTGGTGGGAAGGGGGAGGGAGACAGGCGCGTGTCCGACTAGACTGTCGACTATTCCACTTGGATGAACTACCACTGAGGGAGTGATTTTGCGTGTGAGTTAACCTCCAAGATTAACATGGGATTTTGAACGTTAATTCATATTCAACTTCAAGAGGATAATTGTTTTCGGCGCTGGCTAGGTAAAATTATGCACGGAAAGGCGTTTCTTTGTTCTGAGATATCGCATTAATGCGCGTTCCAGGTTTGAGTCAAGCTTTTAAAAGAGAGTGAAAGCCTCCCGTTCTGTTGCGCCTTTTCCTGTTTTTTTTAAAAGGAGTGTGATGCTGTCAGAAACCGTAAAAGCAGTTGTTTTACACAACTAATGACCTTGGCTATCATGCATTTTTGACAGTAGAAACATTCTTGTACTTTTTGTGCAACCCTGTGCGTTCACAGCCCCCCAAAAGTGACAGATTGCCGATGATAAAAAGTTTTCTGCACTTGTGGTTTTGCCGTCGCTCCTTTTTGCATATTCCGAAACTCCTTTTTTCTTAGAAAACAGCCAAGTTGGATAGGCGATTCCTCCCTTGCTATGGTTCTGAGAAAACATTTTGAAGTACGACCGTTTCCCATGTGTGATCGGAAGATTTCACAAGGCGTTCCAATAAATTGTATAACACTCAATCTCTTCATGGTTTCTCTCTTTTGAGATTAAACCTTGACTTTAAATTAATCCACGTCGTTTGTTTGATTGTTAATCGTGCTGGGAATGGCGTCTTCTAGGCGTTTCAACATGTGTTGTCTTTGCGAAGACCCATAGGTTCTTCTTCGAATCTGTTCCCCCTCCTGTGCATCGTCCCGCTGTTCACTCACCCCGGAAAGAAGATTTTGAACGGCAGCAGCTTCTGCATTTCCCTTTTTTGCCTTCATTTGATTAAACTCATTGCACAAAAACAAGTGATCAACAATCAAGGCTGTAGAGGGAGATCTGCCTTGTGCGCCCACTCGCACCGTGCTTGTCTCGCATCAGACACGCGCCTCCACCACGGCTACAAAAAGACCTAAGGAGGAATCTGCTCCGTTTTACCCGGGTGTTGACTGATTCCAGTCTCTGAGGCGGTTTCATTCTAGCATTAGCATTAGTGCATTTGTTCTTCTTTGTTAAAAAGCTAGGATGTAAACTCAGACATCGGCCTGAGAGGTTGGGTATGTTCAACCAATGACTGCACTTTAAAATGCAGTTGGTCCGGGGTGCTGGTGATTTCCACCTATAGCGAGTCAATCAGTTACTCTTGCGTTGGAGCTATTTTAAAAGAATTTATTCGGCTAAATCTTGGCCATGAATTAGTGATTGAACTCCTCCAAAGAGTTGGCAGTGTGAAGCTAGATTGTGCTGTTTCTTCTTTAAAATAATTACAATCTTTTTTAGATTAAAAATCTATTCACGATAACCTCCAGATTCCCTTACAATTGGTGTTCAGGACAGGGGGTCTTTACGCAAGTAAAGCAAAGTGAAACCATGCCGTAAATCGAGGCACACAAAGATTTAACAACTTCGTAAAGACCAAATTCTTTCCCGACATCCAGACGCCGTCCAGCAAGTTCTTTAAGTGTCAATGCTTGCGAAATCCTTGCCTTTGCGCTGTAATTGAGTAAGGTGGTTCATAGGTAACATTCTGCAATTTAATGGACACGAAATTGGGAGCTTACGGCGCTCTTAGCAGTTTCCGCTAAGCAAAAAGTGGTGTTCTTTGCTGTACATCAATCTTCAATACGTAGGTGGTCGTAACTTGGCTATTCGCAAGCTAAAACATCAAAATTCATTTTTTAACGTGTTTTTCCTGTGAGAATATTTTCAGAATTTAGTCAGACGAACGAAAAATTAAAGTAATAGACTTCTTAATTCGACGTGGACTCTTCGTCCAATCCTTCACCAGCAACTACTCATAATTACGTGGGTTATAAAGGTGGAATTGATTTAAGGAATTCACAGATTCCCATTGTGAGTTGAACGTTTGTTAATACATCACACAGACGATTGTTCGACACGGCTGTTTCCTTGGTGTCCTATTGATTGCGACTTCGTTCATCGGATTACAACACATCCGGCTTCCCCTCTATGACCTTCACTTGGATGTCATGAGACACTGGAACCTTTGCCCTCTCTCCAGTCGCATGAATCAACTATTCAAAATTCTGGCACATGCACGTCAACACAACTCGGGTGTCACTTTGGTAAATCTTCTAGGAACCTTCACGCCTTGATTTATTTGGGGAGTACAAAGCGAGCCACAACGAAGCCACAATCGGGAAAGCCAAGTCAGTCCCACCATCTCGGCTCTGTGTAGGGGTGCTAGCGTTGATTTATCGCCCATCTAATCTACTCACCAGCGCTTGTGCACGTCATTCCATCGGAATACTCTTTGCCCTCTAGACGACACGTGAATATTCATAAGTTTAAAACACAGCCGCAAGTTACCGCGCTCGAATTATATGGATCCCAATTGGTTCAAATTCTTAATTCCCACTACGTATAGTTCAAGTAAAGTCTTGCGCAAATCGTGGTTTAACTGAGTGGGTGTTAAGTAGGCTATGAGGGACTCAAAGTTGTTCGCGTTTTCTACATCCACTGTGCACGCTCCTTGAGATCCTTGCACAAACTGTGGAGAAATAAGGAGTGAGATACTAAAGATTGTTTGCAGAGGTTGCATCCATAACTCAAAACCTACTCCATTGTTGCGCATCGTGGCCCACATGCGGACAACAGATGGCGCATTTCAAAGCTGCCTGTTCACTCGGCTTCTTGACAGTTATCATCTATCAACTGCGCACAAGCAAGCCCCATATCCACGCTAAGGCTGTAGTTCACGGAGGAGCATCAACTCAGGGCCTGGATTGGACCCCCGCTACTTCCGATTGACAAGACAACTTCGGTAGCAAACGTTACTGCACTCGCGGTTAACAGTCTCTTCACCAGTCAGGCCGTAAAACATGTTGATTAGAGCTGGTTAAAAAGTCGAGGCTTGAACGGCGTGCCCATCACGAGTGAAAAGGAAAAAAAGTTTAGCATCCAGACCACAAACAAGTGACGTCTCACCGTGCCTCATTGGTTCACTTGACATCAGTGGTTTGTCAAGGTCTCAGGAGCTGCCAAACGCAAAAAATGGCCTCTCATGGAAGAGCACTTTTAGTATAAAGATCGTGTCTCCGACCTGGTGAAAGGACACTCAAAACCATGTTTAAAGAACTCATTTTGGCGACCAGCTTCCACGACGCTACTTTTCGGAAATTGTGTCCGGGGCTTGACGTAGTGTGCGGTGTAGACATCCTGGTGAGTCATGCTCCGTTATGGTGGTTTCTTGAGTTTCTATGTGGCACGCGTGTGATTCACACTTAAACAGCAAATGAGGCTTGCTGTGTGATTAGGTGTTAGAAAAACTTTTCGCAACAAGTACGCTTGTAATGTCAAATTTCACAACTAAAGGGAATTTGGAGGAATTTCTTAGCAGGAAATGGGGTTATCGCGTCGAGCATTTAATCGGGCAAGAGAAAAATGCGAATTTTCGTCTACCGTTTGCACACTCCATCTCCTGGGCATGAAGCGGCGATGCGTTTCCCACGATGGCAAGATTTTAGTGAGCAGGGAATAATTTTTGCCCATGACATCCAATCACCAGTTTTGTCGCTCCCCGAGTGTAGTGATCTGGATCATGGAATACTTTTCTCAATGTTCGCATTTCACGTATTGTTAATTTTTTGTGAAAAATCGCGGCACACTGACGTAACTAGGACACTCGGCGGTAAGGCAGGGATGTTGCGTGGAGTTTGTCGCACTCCCACCCCCTCTCTCCTTCTTCGTCGTTGTTTAATCAGTGAGGATTAAAACGGGGCTGATTTAGCTATGTCGCGCTGAAGTCTGCAGGTGTCCTGGCTATCCTGGATTATCGTTCGCATTTTTGATAGTAACTTGACCAATACCTGACCTCATATGTCATAATTGTGTTGTCACTAAATCCGAACTACGTTCAAACGTCTGACGAAGCACTATCTTACTCCTCCTTTATAGTTGGTCTTGATACTCGTTTTCCCAGGCTAAATACTTCGGACGAGAACATACTTATTTGGTTGTTACTATAATCGTCCAATTGTGTAATTACATCCTGATCACCTAGCAACGCCCTTGCCTGTTTCTCTAATGCAACTTGTTGTCGAACACACAAGTCTTGTAGGGTGGTTTGGCATTCGCGACGTCTCTGCTCAAGACGTGTAGGTACAAATAAAGTTTACATTTCTTGTGATTTAAATTGCGCTTAGGATTCAAGCCATGTTCTCCCTGTAATCGTCTAGCAAGTTTTTGTCGTATTTTCTTACTTGCACCCGGAAGTACTCTTTTTACCGTTCATTGCAAACTTCTTTTAGACGACGTTTAGCGTTGTTCAAACTTAATTGTTCTTAAAAAAATTGGCGTTTCAAAGGGGAAGCTCCTGTGACAACTGTCTGAGGTCTTGCAAACCGTCCTTTGGCCAAATTTTCTTCGGCTCTTACTTAATTATCCAAAACAAATTCAGCTAATTTTTTAGTAGGCCGTCGTTCTCCACGACTATTTTAAATTTTTAACAGGTGATTGTCGTTTGCTGAGTCATTTTTGTCCCTTTTGAGATCTG
This sequence comes from Mesocestoides corti, assembly GCA_900604375.1. NCBI lineage: Eukaryota > Metazoa > Platyhelminthes > Cestoda > Cyclophyllidea > Mesocestoididae > Mesocestoides > Mesocestoides corti. The sequence continues at coordinate 15,817 of UXSR01000205.1, forward strand.
ATCCTGCATCTTCATGTTAAGGCATGCTACCGGGTCTGGAGAATCCCAGTTTAGCGCTGAAGGTGTGAAAATTAAGAGATTCCAGGCTAAAAACAACATTATTTAATTACTTCAGTCCGCGTATCATTAATCATATTACCAGTGCAAATGCCTCTGCACTTTGATAGCCTCTCCACGTCCACTGCATCAAACGCAACATCCGTTGGTGTCGAGTGACACGGAAGTTGGTTGGGGCAGCAACGCGATTTAAAACTTGTGCCCATAATTTGATGCTGAAACGCCATGCGAACAATGTTTCAGCCAGGATTTGGGTGCTGCTTTTGTTAAAACCACAAAAGCATATCGGCAACATGAAAGCGAATTGTTTGGTAAAAATGATTGGTCACCCAACCGCCGCCCTCCCCATTTAAATAATTCCTGGGTGTAGGAAGTATCTGGGATTATTTTCATTATCAGATGACTCACAACTGGGTAACTAATGGAGATTCATCTACGATAACAGTTTGTCTAATTTATTTGTTTTGGCGATTAAAAACAAACAGGCTTGAGTTAGCAGTGGTTGCAGTTATATTCATATTTTTGCCACTATTGGCTTGTATTTCTTAGAAGTGGATTTCACCTTGCCGTAGCTACCTGGGTCAACCATTTCGACAAAGTGTCAAACAGGTTCGATAGTTCCACACAACCAAGGCCTTGAAATTTTGGTTCAAAGAGCAACTTTTTTATTTTGGTTTCAAGATAGTCGACAGTAAATAAACATGTTCATGCTTTTTTGAAGGAAATAGCAGGATAATCCCTGTTTTTCTTTAAATAAACAAAATAAAGGAATTTTTCAAACTATTGCATCTCGGCAATCGAGAACCTGGCTTTTTGAGGTACCCGAACACAGGCTCTGCCAACTTTTTGCCGTGTTTAATGAATTAAAAGTCAGTAGGATTAATGTGAATATAATTTTGGCACATTTTTTAAATTTTCAGGCGTTTTATTGGCCCTCACAGCCACCTCTTCCAAAAATACGTTCAAGCCACTGTCGTATGCGTCCGCATTAGTAATTATTCTGGTCCTGCATACCACGTTCGACCTAGAAGGCCAGAAAACCAGCAAAACGTCAAACTGTCAAACTGCCTCCTTGTTACCTGAACCTTCTTTAAAAATGCGCTTCCGTGTTTACAGCTCTTCAGCTTAATTTCACCGTGCCCGAGTGCAATAAATTCGCTGACATCGTGCGAAACCTCACCTGGTCGCCCCTTATCCTCCCTCTTCGGTAAAATTTACCAGCCAATGCATGTTCCACTTAAAAAAAAGTGCCTCCGAGATGTGTTTCCTTCCAGCAAATACTAGAACGTATTTTCCGGGAGCTAAGATACCCATAAAAAGCATTCTAGATCGGTGAACACATGAGTGTGTCTGCGTATCGGGACACTGTTAAATATCACATGCTTTGCTGCCACTTATAACCACTTCCAGTGCAAAGTAAGTGGAAGCCTTGCTTAATTTTGAATCTTGTGCCCTAGAACGGGCACCAGGAAGTCCTAAGGCATTTTTTAAAGGAACAAATGAAAACCCACAGAAGATGCTGTCACTTAGCTTTGGTGCTTCGTCAGGCAGGTATGAGTCCCACTTCCGGTCGCACATTTGCATCCTCTAGCTATGAATGAAGTCTAAAGGGCAAATTTGCTTCTTTTAACAAGGAAACTGAAGAATCTTTCCCAATAGTGGTTCACACAGGTGTGTTTTTTCTTGGTGTAGCACAAACCATTAAGTGTGTGCGTGTTGATCCACTTAGATGACTGAAAGTGCACCCAGATGGACGGAGTTACGACTTGCGGGCTCATCTTTTGTCTTCCCCAAAACATAATGATTGAGCTTACGTTTTAGATAAGCCATAGATACGCCCTGTTTTTTTCTGTTTACTGGGTTGCGCGTACGACATCTAAACTGGTAAACAAGGGAGACAGGTAAATAATTGCCTCAGTCAATCTTTTATTTCCCTTTTTCACGAATTAGGTGACCTTTAGTCATTAAAACGTCCCTTCACGCCATATGGCATCTCCTAAAAGAGGGTTTCGCAATCCTATCTGTAATATGAGTCTCCGTTTCTGAGTGCCTTCCAATTTATCACTGCGCACACACCATTTATTTGCCAATTTCTTCAATCTTCTACCGTTTTAACTCAGTTCTCTTTGTGCTTGCCTTCTTTGTATTTCCCGCTACGGCACTTTTTTTGACTCTGTTCCTGTACCGCCTGCCGCGTCTACGGCTCTCCCCCCTACCTTTTCCTGCTCTTGTATACACCCTCAACTTCTCAAATGTGTGCACAAATATGATTTTGAGCACTTTGCCTTGAGTGCGCGGATTAATTTTCCAGTGTGTCTGCTTCAAGACTTTTAGTCTGCTGGCTTTTCCATCATCCGCCTCAGAGCTTCATTTGGCCTTTTTTTGGCTTCTTTCTCTTGAGCTTCCTTCCAGACGTTGTTGTTGTGGTTGAGAGAGGCAAATTACGCTGACCCGTAGGGGGCGCAAGTTGAACGAACGAAGCGAGGGCGGAGGAAATCGCTTTGTTCTTTTTTCACGTGAAGTTGGCTAATGAGTCAAGACGGTGTTCTGTGAATGCGAAGCAGCAAGAAAAAGTCGTTTTCGCTTGTGGCGGCGGCGGCTATGGCTGCGGCGGTGGCAGTGGTAGCGATGATCCCGTTGAAAGACGCCTAAAAGATTACCCTAGCAGCGATTTATTTTTGCTTTACTACAAAGGAAAAGATGTACAAGAAACAAGCCTTCGAGGTGTCAAGCTTGGGCGTCTTCATGGCCAGAAGACGAGGAATGCTGTGTAATGTAACACGCTGAAATGTCTTGGTGTTTTTTTTTGTGACTTTTGACAAATCAAATCAGCACTAGCCATGTTTTGTAGATTCGGGACTGTTGCGAGTTATCCGGTCTAAATTTAGGTGAAGCTGTGTCGATAGACAGCCAATCGTTTAATGCAAACGCACAACAAACCAAAGAATTTAAACTACGCTGGGCTAGAACCTGGATGTTTTTGTCCAAGCTCATTCTGAGGAGCACGTGTGTGCTGCTTACTGCTTTGTCATTGGCTGAATTCTTGATATTAACGGTGTAGGGGAAAATCGATTTCTTATATTCTGACGATGAATACATCTAATTTTGCAAACAATGGACAAATGCTATAGCTTTGTAAATTCTTTCAGGGTTATGAATATAGCGTCAATGTCCTAAATCAGTTTGAATCCCATTACGTAAGCTGAACAACGGGTGTCATAAAATCTTTCACGTCTAAAGCACCAATTAGATCGAAGGGTCCTCAGCTTATTTCCCAATTTTTCCCGCTTTTATCGAGGTAGGAGAAAATTTGTTTGAATTAAACGTAAGTAGATGAAAATGAAAGAAGTTTGGCCGGTTTCTGAGTCAGTGCATGCACACTCTTCTTGTGCTGCTGCTGTGGTAGTAGTTTCGGCCTTAATTAATTTCGCATTACGAGAGACTGCCAGTGGGTGGACGATAGTTTCGTGCTTTTTACAACTCCTAAAATACTTCCAAGTGGGAGGGAGCGCTAGGCGGTGTGCCTTTCCTTTCCGTCTGCATTTCCCAGAGGTAAATTTTTTTGGGGAAAGTTCACAAAAAGCGCCTTTTTGGATTGGAGTGTGCCAAGACGGCTAACCCGATGTCTGTGTCAGGCCCATTGGCTCTCTCCCACCAATCCCAGAATTTTATTTAGTGAGGTTGCCGCTGAAGTAGAGGAATTTATCTTTTTAAGGTTTTACCTTGGTCATTTTAATGAGGATATGGCTTGAGCATGACGATATGGACTAATACTTACGTTCTACGCTAAAACCCAGAAAGACTTAGGCTCTGAGCAGCGCAGGTAATACGTGGAATAGGATATATTACTTATTTGTAGTACAGCGCCCATTTTGTGGCTTGACAAATGTATCTCATGAGGACGACAAATACTTGGCCCAGGACTACTCGGTGCGTTACACTGGATGGCCCAGGTAATCGTAACACCGGATTCTTTTTCCAGCACTCCTGCTGACCCTCCTATCACTTCCAGCCGAAATTTAACTATGAGTCATTGTGGAAGTAACGCCCATAGTTCTGATTGGCTCTCCTTTGTTTCCGTACTCCTGTCACAAAATTAGTGGAAAAAAACCGAATCTCTTCATACTTGAAGGCCTCAATGAGTCAGCATGAGAAAGAGAGAGCAATGTTTTACCCAAACGATGACAAACGCACACAAATTTTTGCAGAAGAATGGTGGACGCCCATGTCCGCTTGAATGCCTGGACCGCGGTGGTGCGCATTTGGGCGACGGCGTGCTTGTGCTCTTCTGATGGGATCTTTGCTGAACATTTTTGGGACGGAGTCACTCAGGACTTTGTTTCAGATTGTCATGAGCCCATAAAAAATGAGGTTTATCTGTCCCAATTTATTTCTTTGACATCCATCTTATGCATGCTCCTTAGAAAGCATGTCCCATGTCGTCTTTACTCATCTTAATTTGCCCTAACTGCACTTGAATTGGAGTTCTATAGCCGAGTAATATTTGATTCCTGGGAAGGTTTGCGATTTTGGCACAAACTCGGTGTTCTTGTCCATTAAGAATATACCTAACATATCACAAAGGAATGCGCCACAAGGGTGTATCAGTTTGGTGCTCATTCGCTCCCAATTTTTGTGATTTTGTCATGTTTGTTTTTGGTGGGGAAAAACCACATTGGTGCAGATTGTTGGAGTGTTTAAATTGGCTATCAGCTTATCTTGCGGTAGTTAATTATCCATGAACATGGCCAATTCTGTGCAATTTGACGCATTACGTGCGATTGTAGACGTCGTGGATATGCAATGCTGTGGCAGTTGTATTTTGCGTCAATAAGACAAGCACTTTACACTCTTAACACTGGTATTTATAAATCGGACACCATTTGTTGAAAGATGCTTGCTCAGTTTTGATGGTAAGCCGTGATTCCTGATTATAGTGTTTTGCTTTAAGCAACATTGCTCAATTCAGCGAATGTGTCTTGATTGCAGGCACTTTCATAATCTATTTTCCGTATTACCAGAATTTGTTCATTGGTAATGAATTAACAAAAAAAAACACCAAAATCGCAAAATCGCTGCCATCAGTAATTAATGACATCCCAGCGCGGCCATGTGCTTCCTTCATAGTCCTGAATGCGATGATTTGCAGTGAATAGAGAAAGCGTGTCCGTTGCCACATTCTGTTCGTCCTACGCACCCGAGTTCACGCAATGTTTTGTGCGCTTCACAAGAGAACAGTATTTTTTGTTCAATTTTCTTAATAGTTCAAGTTTAAAGCTGGCTAAAAATCTGCAATTCCACATATTTACTCTACTACGTTTTCCCGTTGATGTTAGTGCTGCTTCGTTACTAGATGGAACTAAGGGCAAATTACCTCATCAAGTTTGTTGATTCTTGCATCCTTGTGTCGAGTGACTTAGTGTCCCTACATTTTAAGCGCTTTCTCAAATGTGCACAGAACATAAATGCTCAATTTTCTTGAATATTTCCATTCTCAGGCTGGAACTTAGCAGGGGTTTGTTCATATTTCACGGTTATTTCGGCAATCTTTTGATGAGAAAGCCATTTGACTATCGAATAGGGGTTGTACTTCTCCTATGCTTTCTTCATTAATCTTTGCTTCCCCAAATATCTCGACTTACTGCAATCCCAATGAATGCGGTCTTAATGTTGACAGAATAATGAGTTTTTTACCTTTGACATTGGAAATTTAAGGAAAAAAAGTAGCCAAAGCTAATTACAGCGAGTAAAAAGCACGCTTGTTAGATGTATAAGGAAGTTGTTATCAAAGCCGTCACGACAAGACACATAGTTTCTTGAAGAGAAGAATAAACCGATCGAAAATGATTGAGCTGATTTGAACAGGCTAAAGTTCGTGCGTATTAAGGGTTCATAAGTGTGAACAGCGGGGTACCCGTGTCATTTGTGCGTTGATGGCGTTTGTTTGAACAAGCAAGGTAAAGCACTAGAGTTGGCGTCAGGCGACTTAAGAGGGTATCCACGGGGGTGTGTAAAAGTGGCATCCGGCCGTGATTGAACTGTTATGGCCGTCGTAAATTAACAAGGTTTATCACAACTCTCCGCCTAACCTAAAAGGTGCGACAAGCATGCTCGCAGCGCAGGTTCACTGAAGGTGTTCTCGATGTTCGATCTGCGTTGTGAAGAGGCCGTCTCGACCAGCTGACGTAGGCAACGCAACTTTTGTCCGAAGGTTGATCAGAGGCACGGTGCAGAGGGTGTTGATAGTACTTCTCCCCAAAATGGTACTCATTTGCTTCTCCAGGTACTTCGTGTCTCCTGTGCCGCAACACACTTTCATGTGACCGTAGACGCTTTAGACACGAATTAAACGGATTTAAGACAAGTTCAACTTATAGTCTAATCTCTTTCACTTCAGACCACACCACAAGTTGCGATGTCGACCGGAAATGCAAACTGCAACGGGCCAGGCCTACAGCGTCGACCGTCCGCCGCAGGCAGATGGACATTATCGCCTATGCAACGTCTTTTCTCCTATGCAAGCAGGTCGGTTTTTTTGACATCTGCAATGCTCCATCGTGTTATTACACCTTCACTGGTCTCTTTCTTGCAGATTAATTCTTGAGGGCTGTAAAACCCTGGTCACCAATCATCTGTTGGTTCAGTGGTTTATCCGATGCTACACTCGTGTTTGTGGACTTAAATTTTCAGCATAAAAATTAAAAAAAGCCAAATGGGATGCTATTTCTCCCCATTACGGTGTTGTGGCAGCAGACTTGTTTCAGTTTTGATTGTGGAAAGAGATCAAGACCCTCTGTTCTGCGTGGGGTTTGCTGCCAAATGCAAAAGAAGACACGCGAAAGCGAGCTGATTGGCCAGCGACTGGCGCGCTGTCCCAGTTTCCCTCCTGACTTGTCACGGGCCTATTTTGAGGAGCACACGACCTGAGCCAAAACTCACTTAGCATCCGTAACTGGCCAACCGACCCCAACTATCTGCAAGCATACGGCCTTCGGCGGTGAATGGAAATTTCGACCATCCAAAATAACAATTTGTTTACTGGTATTGGTTAGCCCAAATAGGCAATTTCTCGGTAGTTGCACCTTCTGTACCTCGAGAAAATAATTTGAAATGCTTAAAAAAAGATATGAATCGTCAAATCATTACTTTGAGTTAACTCAAAATGAAAACTAATCGAACTACAATAGTTACAAACAAGGTTTTACGGCGGCGCACAAATTCAATCTGATGTCGGATTTAGTTGATCATTTGGCTAAGAAATAATCACAGTTAATTGAAGTTAACGGCAATTCCGGAATTTACGTCATTTCACGACATTGTCTGGTGGCATTTTTAATGTACCATGATCACTAAGACCCTCTTTTATTTCAAATGTTAACTTTTGCGGCCGAATTTTCTTCTAATAGTTTGTCAACAAATTTCTCAAAATTGCGCAGGTGTTCAAATTTCCCCTCTGCGCTAATTTGGACCAAATGCATCCCTCATTACCATGTAAAAGGAGTAGTGTATGAAATAAATTAGTTTTAACAGGTCAACTCTATGAAAAGCATCTTTAACATATGTTCGACTGAATATTCAAACCTGTATCTTAAAAGGTAACTTATCTATGAAATGAGTTCTGCTAAATTTGTTTGTCTGAAACATTAAAAAAAATTGTAGCTACTAGAAAGGTGTGGATCCTCTCTGTATAAAAAAGATTCGGTCAGGTTTAGTGGGATTGAGTTATTTTATTTTATTTTTTTCAATTTTTGATTATTAATATCTGAACCTACGTTGGAAGACAAAGTGTTCAGTTTAAAAGGATGGGTAGCCATTAATCCAGATGCAATTTTTTGTTTACCTTTGGCATTCTGAGTAGTTAGTGCCCACAAATTTCATTTTATTGTGTAAATTAATGCAAAAGTACTCGTGGTTTAATCGTTTGGCTCCACCAATAGAGGTCAGTGTAACTCTCTTCATCTGCATCATGCCTCCGCGGAGGTGTTCATCTGTGGCATTAAGAAAGAGGGGTTCTTTGAACAAAAAACGCTAATTAGCTTCATCACAGGAAACCATTCTGCCCCTAAGGTTTTTACTTCTGTTTGAAAAAAATCTATGTCATGTCAGGGCATTTTTTGGTCGAACAACCAATTACTTGCCGGCCCACTTGCAGAGGGTTTGTACTCGGTGTGGCTTAAAAGAGGACACCGCCAGTGGTCCAGTTGTGCTGCCTTTCCGCTTCGAACGCATGTGGTGCGAAGGCAATCCTGGGTACCGCTGTTACGCGAGTTCGTAACACGAAAATTCGCTACACATCAAAGTAGTCCCGCGCCCAGCGAATCACCGGCAAACGCGATTTCATGTGCAACTGATGATGCTTCTAGTGGTGAAGTAACTTTTCTGCTTCGTAAACAGAAGGATGTTTGCCTCCCTCCTTTGTGTTTTAAAAATCCAGAGTTTGGGTGTCGGGAATCCCACAAATCTCAAAGATGCAGGAGAGAACAAATGGAGTTAAATGTGCCTTAGTTGGAGATGAGAAAGGTTAGCTAAAATTACAATTGATGTTGACTTCCTTGTGGGATAACCAAAATCTGTGTCCTGGACGAAAAAAATTATGTGTAGCTAAAGGTAATGTCCTGCTAAATGAACCTTCTTTTCCGCGTGTTTTGAAGAAAATGGTTAACTGCTATCCTTTGATTTTCGGCCCCAATTGCGTTGTTCTACTGCGCTACTTCATTCAGTCAAAAGACATCTTATTTTCTTATAACAGCCAAATAATTGAGGCGCATCGAAGTTAAAGCAAACTGGGAGAAAACTTTTAAAGCCATACACATGACAATTAAAGGTATTTCGGTGTGTCGCAGCCAGCAGATACTTCGTCGTGTTTTGGTAAAAACAAAAATTTCGGAAAAAAACACATTTGCTTTGATGTTTTTATTGACCGCACCTCGTCAGACACCTTTCGTCACGTCTAGACGCGAAATTGCGCCCTAAGCGGAAGCAATAAAACTGAGCTTGCCTGCTTCAAGCAAATCAGTCTGATCCCAGAATTGCTCACCCCCCCCCCCAAGGGGTATCAAAAATTGATTTACTAATTTTAGGTGGTATTCTTGATAATTCGAAATTGATAATTTAGAAGGCCCTACTTGCACTAAACTAATCTCAATTACGAATGGCAATGTACTAATTGGGGCAAGAGTGGAACTCTGTACTTTCGCTTGATTTAAGTGTAAATTTTGGTTGAAATACATTAATGTCGTAATACAGAACGTCTGGTTCTTCAGAGGTTAACTTGAAGTTGCAAGGCTAGACGATCTACTGCTTCATTGCTCACATGTTTATGAAGGGAAACAAAGTCAGTATGATTGCTTTCCACTAAATTCATTTAAAATATCTTATGTTCTTGCACACATGGGTGAAACGAACATTTATTTGCGTTTTGCCTACCCAAAGGACAACTCAATGTACAGAGTAACTTTGTCAAGTCGACATGCCCATGGTATGGAAGTTGGTGTTTATTTCATTTGTTTTTTATTCGGCGTTAAGCTGACCCTCTACCAGCCTCTTAATGAACCGAACTGTTCATTAGCTGTTCCGGCTTGAGGTCATCGAGCAGCTGGTCTAAAACATTGGATTCTAGTCTTGCGGTCTGTTAAACTCCCAGTCCTAGTGATGATGTCCTGCTGCATGGGCCCTGTGCTGTATTTTAGGCGAAAAGACCAAATCGCCGAATAATTGACTGCTTAGAGTAATGAAGACTAATCGCTTTGGTAGAAGTGGCAAGGAGTCCACTTTTTGCATTGCCAAGCCTGCAGAGATGGGCAGAAGTGCTGGTTGGTCGCCTCTTACGCAGCTTTTTTGTTGGCATGGTTACAAAGGCGGTCACGTTTAGTCACGATCGCAGACTAAGGGATCAGTTCCTGCAACTAAACAAGCCGCTAGGTCGAAACGCGGTTTTTCGTATACTTCACACAACCATCGTTTCCTAATCCTTTCTGTGGATAACAGTAGTAGCATTTTACACACATCTAAGTAGGGCTTCAATTTGATTCTCTGTGGCACAGGTAGCGTTTTCTTTCATCTCACGTAATTTAAAGACTAGAATCCCTCCGGAATTTCCTCAACAATCTCCTGTTTACCAAACACGAAAGATGTATGGGAAAGTAATTAACACATTCCAGGGATGTAACCTGGAAGCCGGGAATGCAATAAACGATTTATCGTGACTTCTGCAGTTACTAATCACAGTTAGGTGCCGTTCCAAGTTACACAACCAGGTCGTTCTTGAAAAACGAAGCAATTGAATTGCCTCTGAAATCTGGTAGCTTAGTTGACTAGTTCACGTGATTTGGTATGACCGACACACTCGTTGAGATGGCGTTAGTTTGATGGTGCAGAGGAACTTTGTTAATGACATTTGGTAAATCCCTACCTCCCAAACACTCAGATGGGAATTATTGCTGACGATGTTTTACAACCTTCGTCTGAGTGACTAGACTTTGAGTTTTGGCAGTAGCTACTTCTTTCGGTGCTATTGGACGATATTTATCAAAAAAATCTAGCAGTAAGTCAATCCTTCACCTTGACACACGTCCTATTAACGTTTAAATTATCCTTTAATAACTGGTTTGCGTTTTGGCATTCCTGAAGTGAATGAGAAGGAAGTTTGCTTTGACTTCCTTGTTCTAACCATTCGAGCGACCTTCTCCCTCGTGCAGAGTTAGGTGCGTATTTTATAAAATGATTTTTGTGGTGCCCAAAATCAGTTCTTGCCAAATTGTCACGGAAAGATTCGTTGTTTTGCTGAACTAGAATCTAAGTGGGATAAACATAACACACTTTTGGCAGTAAAGTCGTGTGTATTCGTGCTGTCTCACTTGTTCCTGTCAACTTATCATTTCACCTTGGAAATTCTATGCGTAACCAAGACGGTCGTGCACGCTAGACTCTCAAAGTGGCTTGTTTCGTGCCCATTTTAACGACTAAAAAGGTCTATTTGTAGCATCTACATTGCGAAGTTCTGGCTGAATTGCTTCTTAGTGGCTGCTTCCTTCCACAAAACTCAAATTAGATTTTATTTAGTAGCTTCATTAAGCAGCTGTTGATCGGGCATTTGTACTGTCTACAATAACCCATGGTCGTCCGTCATTGTCTTTTTTTGTAAATATTAGTTCAGATGCCTCTACAACTCATCCAGAAACATTTTAAAGTAAGGTTTCATGCTTGGGTGCTCTTAAATTACAGATTTTGAATCACCACAAGCCAAAGGTGTTCAAAAAAACTTAGAGGAAAAGCCTGCGTTTAAGGATTTAAGTTGCATTGTCAGAGGTCGATTTCTAGTTGATATTAGACTACTTTCGTAGTGTCCTGCGGCTAGATTATTCGTAGAAGCCGTTTAGATATGGAGTGAGAGGTGTTGTGTTTGGTCATTGTGTGCACAGGTTTCGGGGTATAAATAAAACAAAGGGTATTTGTGTTTACATTAATATCTCGATGGCGCCATTTCTCAGCTCCATCAATTAAACGAGACGTATGACACATGAGATTTAGATGTTTTTTTCCACGATACCGGGGACTATTTGATGCCGATTTGAATCGCTCTGTTACCGTTCAATGGCTTGTATCGATGGCGAGTTTTTTTTCAAATTTCGAAAACCGCGAATTTAGGCAACACTGCATATCAGAGATTTTCCAGCTGCGTTGGAATTTGACGATCTCACCACAAAACATGCTTGTCCCACTGACATGTGTACTGTTGACTGAATTTAGGCTTGCACAGGTAAGGGGCTTAGCTCAAATTGGTGAATGGCAAGTGAAAACGGCTTCATGCTTCCTGTTTAAATTAAACACGGGTAAATTTTGAGGAGAATTTAGACACCGCTTGAAATTACGTTGATGCTGTACATACCTACCAGTGCTAAATTACAACTTTACCCTAGCCGTGGTGAACTAGCTTGTGACTCCTTGCATGTTTCCAGACAGCTCAAATCCACTCGTACTCAGCATAGAACAGGGATTGCTTTACTCAATGTCGTTAGTTTAAAGGTAGCTCAGTGTGGCAAACGTATAACCTCCCACGAGTTTTGAGTGTCCTTAGGCAAAACCCTTGTTTGTAGGGATTTTCTAAGCAAAATACCGACCTTTTAAACATGAAAGAAGCACCCGGAAGTGGCAGTTTTGTGTCAGAAGATTAGGTCAGAATGTTTTGACGAGAATGATTGATATTTTTAGGCTTTCTCGTTCCTATAATAGCTCTTTAGAAAGGGGTCATAAAATTTAGTCTATTGTTGTTTTGCCTCAACTGCCGGTTAATTGCTACCCCTTTGACTCGCAGGTTTCCCTGAAAAGGCATGTTAAATTACGAAAACTTTAATCATTAAATTTTGTTTACAAATTTCCCGCCAAATCCCCACCATCAGTTAATGTTATCGTAAACACTACGTCCAAATTTGATCTCTTTTTGATACCTCAGAAATCTGCAACGTAAACCGACAGTCGACGAAGATTATTGAAGAATATTGCAGTACTGCGTTTCATCAAATTAGTTGCCAAAAGTCTACAAAATGTTCAATTAACTTAAACTAAACGCACGAACCACAATGGTTTTACATTTTATTGCCGTGCTTTGTAGTTTATATGAATGTCGAACCTTACTTAAAATTAGGTGGAAATTAAAATTATCCTCGCCTTCAAAACGTCAAAATTAGCTTCAGACGACTGTTTTACCAACAATACGCGTTTGATAGAATTAGACTCAGCGAATAGCTAAAGTCGTGAATGAGTATAGCGCTCGACGGAGGTTAATTTGCTTGTTTCTCTAACTCGAAACGCATAATCCCAAGGATGCTTTTAATGGCATAGACATTTCAAACTGTCATGCGTAGACCTGGGAAAAGGAGAACTTTACTGACCGCCGGAGTTAGCTAATGAAAAGACATGGCTGATTGCTCGTACATAATTACATTTGTGCTTCAAGTCACCAGACGCTAAGACGGCAATTCAAAATGCAAAAACACTTGCTGTATTTTACACAGGGCTAATTCGGTGTTTACGCGGCCTTTCCTAATTTCAAAGATCAAGAAATATCGATTGAAAGCCTTTATTTTTGGTAGTTGAAAAGGCTTTGTATCAGATAACTTTTACATACTTTCCGGTTTCTAACTATTGCATCCCATTAGTTGTATTCGACCAGGCTTGTTTATTGAACCAGCAGCGGTGTGATTTATAAAGACTCTTCACACCTAACAACCGCCTGACACTTAAATCCGCCTCAAATTTAGTGGCCTCAAAATCATTAACTTATTTTGTAATTTTGACAGACGTCTGTTCAACAGGACTTTTTATTACTGGTAATCCAGACAGCATCCTTTGAGACGGGTGCGCTTGTTTGTGATAATACGATTGGTTAAACATGTCTTGATGCGTGTTATTTGAAGCTTTGGTCACAATTCTCTAGTCGTACCTTGCCTATTTTAAATTTAGCCATCATTTTCCTCCAGCTGTCCACTTCGTCGATTGGATTGCATGGTGTGTAACAACCGGGACAGACAATCAAGACGGCATCACTAAAACATGAAAGAATGTCTAACTTCTCTAGCTGTTGCAATACCAATGCTGGTTATTTGTAGTCTTTCCACTCCAAACAGTATTTTCTACTAAATTTTAATGCATTTGCATGAGTGTTGACCCAAACATTAAAATGTTTATCCCTTTCAAAACCATAAATTCAAGGAAATTAAATACGATACCACTGATACCTTGTTTATTTTGCCGCCAAAATCATACCCACACGCACCTTGCACTCTCAGTTTGGTGACATTATTGGCTGTCAAACATGACTGCGCTCGCAGAGCTGTACATTTTGACGTTTCCTGCTCCAACGTTTGGGCCCTCGCTCTGAAGGGTGGTAAAGTCATTGAGAGGTTTTTTTGCGCTGGTAACGTGGCTTGTTTGTGATGCGAAAGGTCACCCAGATGAAATTTTTTGCTCAGTGAAGTCAGGGCATCGGGATTTGTTAGTTGTCTTTTTTTTGGGCGTTTGTTTCGTGTAGAGGTCTACAAGTTTTTAAGGACTTGACAGAAAATGTCACTGTCATGGTGCGTAAAGATGGTGTGTCCTGTCACCTTCGCCGGCAAGACTGCATATTCTAAAGGGTTTTATATTGATTCTGGTCCTGTGGATTCGATAACTAATTAAGCATGGTTCAAGTTCGTCTTTTGGCATACCTAAGAGTATCCGGTTTTCGAGTTGGCATTTGGCAAGGTCAACTTCCATTACAAACCAATCTTAGTGGGATTTTTGAATCCTCGGTAAAAGGCATGGCAATTAGAGATCACCCAACAACTCCCATTCCACATGAATGGTGGCGACAGGAAAAAGTAGCAAACGCTGAGAAAACTGTGTGTGAGGTTGCTTGTGCGCCGGCCAGAGGCTCATTTTCTGAAATCGTTTCCTCTGAACATTAAAGGGAACACCTAGAACAAGGTCTCCAATGAAAGCCAGCACCCATATGCCGACGAGATATCCAAGTTTATACAAGACCTGAATATTTTTGGATGCTAAAATTGAATGCATCCATGGTAAAACCATAGATTTTGAAGACTGATGGTTTGCCATGTGGTTTTGACATGTTGGCACCTCTTCAGCGAGTGTTACAGGGTGATGTGTGGTAGACGTCCGTTGTATTCATGATTAGTTAAAACGTCAAAACCACTGGTTGATTGATTGCTTGGTTCCTTACTTCAAAAATTCGTTTTCTTGTTTAAATGCACTAGCCTTATCCAGAGGTTAACTGCGTTCCTAATCACTTCTGTCATTACTCGCTAAGTCATTTCAACATACAGAGGACGTACTAACAATAACATGAGATCGTCTTCTTACGCCAGAGTTATCTGAAGGCCCAACACCAACACCGACGGTAGACTGACTGTCACTTGCACATGACACGACGATATCTAACCGGTGAGGAGTGACCTCGTTCTCGTCATTTCTGGCTCATGATCAATCCCACTTATTTCACAAGTAGCCTCGTGCCACAAACAACGTTGATCTCATTGATGCGTACTATCAGCTTGCTCCGCAAATTATAATACTTCGAGTTAGTGACAGTGTTTTTGCAAATTTTTTTAGAAAAACCACGGTGCTTCAACGAGTGTCTTGTGTACCATAACTCCTCAGCGAGACTTATCTACGCCTCGAACCACCCTCTAGCACTTCGACAGTCGCTTGTCTTCAAATGCCTACTCAGAGATGCGTGAGTTTTGTTATGTAAATATCTTGTTTGGTATCAGATGCCTCAGTTATTGCTGCATACCTAAATGCACACTGTTAACCCATATGATGTGAACAAATTCTTGGAATTAAGCAAACATTCAAGAAATCTAGGAAAGATCCTCACACAACAGGGCTGCATCAGGCTGATTACGATGCTAGCAAGTCGGTTGTTGGAGTTTTTTTTTAATAAGCTGCATAGATCGAAAGGAAAAAATCAAATGCAAAATTTGAGAGCTGGCGGTCAAACTAAAAACTTTGACCAGAGTCAATACTCTAATGAGTTGTTGAAACACATGACTCCTGTATTACTTTGGAAATTTTTACTTTTATTTTGAACGGTTTGTTATAAACGATTAATTGCTGGTTTGAGCAATCTGTTTGAATCCGCCAATGAAATGCAAGCAACTTAAGAACTGTTGCTGTGTAAAGCCGTCCTGGTAGACTCTTCTAAAAATCGTTTTTAACACAAATTGCAGTCCACTAACTAGACGTGGATTTTTAAGTGAGTAGAAATTAAATTTTTCTCATCTGCGAAGACTGTTTGGTTGTGGGTTTTGACGAAAACTAAGACGAGGCGATGTTGTATTTGAATGTTTTGTGAAAGACTCATTACTTAGCTGCAAGGCGGCAACTTCTCCCTCCATTACCAGAATGTTTGATTCGCCAATTCTTTCTAAACTTTAAATTTGATTTGGAAAACAAGAACGCTGTCAGCATATATTCAAGCGGAGTGACTCAGGTCGCCAATAAATAATTCAGCTCCCCCTTGGGTTTTACAAACCCATAAACGTGTCTTCAGTATATCAAAATTGCAGCGAAGGGAATGAAACCAACTTGAATAAAATGCATTATTTTCAAATTACTGAAATCAATCGCTGTCATCGCGACATCCGTCGTGTCTGTTTGTTAATCAAAAGGCTTTACCCACCTCGTCCAAACCCTAGTAACACCTAATTTTTGTGATGCCGTTACTGATAATCGAGTGTTCGACGGTGGAGTATGGAAACCCGGTCTAGCTCATTTGCAGTGTTTGGCAAAAATATGGCTTTGAAAAGTAATGAAATTTCTCATTTCGCTTAAATTGTAGAAATTTTGTCCAATTCTTAGGGGAACTACAACAAATGTGTATCCGCCGTTTTAAATGAGTTTGTTCATGACGGTGGATCTAAGTTTTAAGGCTAACGTGGGTGCATATATCTGCTTCGAAATTCGTCGTATTCATCCCTAATATTACTTTCGAACGGTTATTAATAATCTAGCATGGAGTTTGATGTCATATCAACTTTGTTGAAGACCCCTCTGAAATTCCAATTCCATCATCTTTGAACATGCTGGAATTTTGTTGCTCAAAGGAAAAGAACACTTTTTCTGGCCAGTCTCTTCGATCTCTTCACACCTCTTGCTTGTCGATGGCAAATTTGGCTGTAGTTGTCCCGTCATGTCCAGCACTCGTTTCAACGTGCCTTTCGTCCATGCCCGAGGATCAGATTTCAGTCCTGAGCTAGTTGGCCTCCTCTAAGTGGTGTCGAAATGCTTGTTTAGTAGGTCTGGAGTTTCGGTTACTCGTCTATTCTTACCGCCATCGTTGCTGGCAGCATGAGGCTTTAGAACCTAATTTAATTGTCGAACTTCCTGACGGTGCTAAGGCATCCGCAGTTACAGAGGGTTTTTCTGCAGCAGCATTTTTAACGTTTATAAGGCTTAAAAATTTGATGCTTCGACTTATTCTTTCTTGCGGACCTGATTGCCTCAACGCCTCATATTTATGCCAATGTAAAACCTAATCTAAATGGCCCACAATATTTGTCGAGGTGTTATACGCCACTCCTTCTGCAATTCTACCATCCCTAAGAATGAAAAACCCACCGAGCGCACTAATGGAGGAGCGTGTTCGGGTGTTTATAATTGCATTTGCTAATTACACATGTTCCTAAAATAAGGTAGGTTAAGTCTGGAACCACAAAAACCCCTGCAAAACACTTGTGACAGCAAATGACTTCCGTCTTGACTCCATCTGCCCTGTGAACGCTATTTACTAGTCATGGGAGAAGTGTCTTGAATGCAACTGATAAATGTACGCTCGACAATAGTAGGTCGGATTTCCTGCAATGCCGGCTGTGCTCTCATTGAAGTCTCGCTGATTGATGTACGCACTGTAGTCTGTGCGTTTATTGCATATTTATTATTAATTGGACAGTGCAACGGGTCGGCGACTTTTGAAGCTGGAGTGGTCACAATTTATTGCAGTTAAAGCACTCTGGTTACCCTATCGTGATTTACCGTGTCTGGAAGGCGCTAATTTTAAACTCCAAATAGCCCTTAGTACCGTTCGGCGCGAATTAAAACAGCAGGAAAGCACTGCCTAGCCTAAATGGGTAACCTACCTTGGCTAATTTACCACGCACAGATAAAATTGTTGAATAATTTAGCAAAATGCGTTTTTTTTTCATAAAGTGAACGCCTGGAGCACAAATTTGCGGGTTCTGGAGTTGGGGTGAGCGCACTGAAGAGGAAAGAAGATGGCAACAAAGTTGATTTCGAAACCCTTAAGTTTTCCATGGTGTCAGATGTTCACTGGTGTAGGTAGAACAACCTCAGGAGCTAACGAAAAAAACGTTTTAAATGAGACTAACATTTGAGCGAGACAAGGAACCCGCCTTCTCAATGTGTCCTTAGGTGATTAACCCTGTTTTCCATTGTCACCAATGTTGGCGTGCTTTCAAGGCAGTTCAAGTGTTGTGTTCCTCCTTTGGAAGAACCTGTTTCCACAGTTTACGAGGTCTGTGTCAGTTTTACCGATTGCAACTCCGTCTGCGACCGTCTTTTCCTATTTTGTGGCTTTAGTTAGGATTCTGTCTGAAAATGTTGCTGCCTGAACAATCTAGACCGTCAGAATCTGTGGTCAGTTGTTGTTGCCGTGCTCAACATTGGGCGTTACAGCACGACCATTCTCACAAAGAATACTTCCAAGCCCTATTATTCATGTTTTGATTTAGTGGGGCGAATTCAACTGTCATTTTCA
This sequence comes from Mesocestoides corti, assembly GCA_900604375.1. Lineage (NCBI taxonomy): Eukaryota > Metazoa > Platyhelminthes > Cestoda > Cyclophyllidea > Mesocestoididae > Mesocestoides > Mesocestoides corti. The sequence continues at coordinate 34,148 of UXSR01000205.1, forward strand.
TGGACCAAGTCTGTGACAGCAGGATCATTCACTTGGCATTTGTGTGGCACCATCCACCATTACCTGGGGACCCAAAACCTAGACTTACGCACCTGTGATGTTTAACAACTCAGAATTAATGTTAATTAATTATTCCAGATATGTCGACCATTACTGATAGTGAAGTACAGTGAATATGGCAATTTATTGGTTAACAGACTGGTAAATTGAGCGTTTGGTTGGGTGTGCATCATTTTAAGTCATTTCATGCACTTCACATTTGGTGACCACTTTCCAGAAATGAAAAACAGTTCCAAAAACACCTAGCCTAGTTGTGTCAAATTCTATGGAATTTTTTTGAAGGAACGTTCTTAAGAATAAGGAATAAGTGGATGCTAGAAATGCTCCAGACTCATTCTGGACCACTCTTGTCGATTCTAACCTCGATTTAATGACCCAATTCTCTTTTCCCATGTTTACAAATTTCGCCATTCGGTCAGCTCTCCACAATTCTAATCAAGATTCATTAAGGTAATATAAATCGCGACTAATAAACCTAAATGCTTTGTCAACGACACAAAAATGGCTCAAACGGACTCACACGATCAACCAGGTGGTTTGATTAAACAATCGCTTGCATTATACCCGTGTGAGGACTCGTAGATCTATTCACCACTAAACACGCCTTCCATGTTGTTAAGGTTTTGCAATGTGCCAACCTGTTCTTAGAGTTATCACAGTTGTAGTGAAAGTAACCGAGACCGTCTTAGCACAACCAAAACATGTAGTCTATGTTTTCGCGTTTTCAGGGGGCTGTTTTTCGTGAAAAACTGTTGTAACTTTCACAAAGTGCAGTACTTAATCATTGTGTCTAGGGTGCACGCTCTCTCAAATGTAATTAACAATGCCTAGTATGTTTTTTTGAATGGTTTTGTCATGGCGACGGAACCAAAGTATTTACGCATGCTTCGATGTCACTAAAATTCACTCCCAACCAATCGAAACTTTCTCCTCGGTGCGAACTTTGGCCATAATGTCGAGGAGAACTTGGAGCACGTTTTTTTTCGTGCATTTTAAAAGCAAAGAATTCGTTTATTTTGAGTGACTGGTTTCTGGCTAATGCCGTTAGCACTTAGGTTTCTGTTCTTCTCTCAACATCTTGGGATATTCGAATTGAAATTCGTCTGGAAGCTTGCCCTTTAGTTTTTTGCCCTCGAACTTGATAACTGCATTCCAGTACACTTTTCCAATTACGCGTATCATTTAGAAGGCGAATTAACGACCTTTTGAATGCAAAAACGCAACTTCGCGTGATTCAAATCCTACCTGTTGGCTTCGATTTTGATCCAAACACCCCCTTTATGATGTAAAGGACCTCTAATCTCCTGAAGCAAACCTTCGGTGTCAAAAATGGTGAACAATTTATGGCGTCCGCGTTGTTACACCACGACTAAGTTGATGATTAATAACCTCGCAGACGTTGTACAGTTTCACTGCGCTTAAGTGGGGTTGACCACACACGTCCGTTCGGAGGCCACACGCAGTCGAATGCACCGTGGAACACCATCCACGGTGTTTGTTTACTTTTGCAAAGACTTGCGGTTACGGCGACGCGGACCGACTGCCAGTCTAGTGCGGTGGTTTCGAATTTGAAACACGTTGCAGGAAAAGCAGTCCTACGTGTGAAATCGTTCTATTTTATAGCATAAAACCAGTTCTTGCCGTTCATAAATGTCCTTTTCCCAGGCAGGAATGCTGTTAGCTACGGCTGATACTTCACTGCCCACCTGTCTAGGCACATGTCAGTTGTGACGTTCCATAATTCATCTTATCGCTGGCTCGCAAACAGTGAGAACTGCAGACAGTTGCGTTATCAAAGCTCAGGCATCAGAATGAACACTCGCTACTCGGTTGGGGATAGTTGGTTTCACTAATGCACTGCAGCCACATATCTAATCATGACACATTTTGCCTTTCATCTCACCAAATTTTTGGCTGCTCCATCATCGTGGCCTTTTAGTCCTGCGTTTCATCTAATAGAGCGGGAAATTAACAAAAAACAATCTACATATTATCTAGTGGGCTTCACATCATGGGAAAATTTGAAAAAGCTGCGAGAGAGAGAACAAACACATGGTCAAATATTTCTTTTTTGCAGTAGCACTTAACCTAGCGCCCATTCTGTTTTGTTTTTTTGTTTCTGTTTGAAGAAAATGCAGCAAGGCGCCAAGCATTATTTCTGTTATGAGTCTGTGTTAATGTACACGGAACTGGCCGTGCGGAATATTACCTGTCCACGAATCGGTGCCTGAAAATGGACATAATTGGGTTTTACAGTTATCTACTTCAATTCAGAATAAAAGAAATCACAATTTCATAAGTTGAATTGATTTTCTTATCTGTAAGACAAACCTCCTTTGGAAAAGATGTTTCACGGGGATCCTACCTGTTGAAAAGCAGACTTTACTTGGACTTATTTCAGTATAATGACGCTTTTTCCAGTAAAATCTAAGTCTGTGCATAATATTTGACAGATTTTAAAGATCAAGCATGTCAAACTCTGCGTTAAAGTGTTAGCAACTGGGAGGACATGTGCAAGGCAGAAAAAAATTCAAAAATGCGTCCGCAATTAGGTGTTTAACCATGTCGCCCCGACCACTAACTCAAATGCAGACTGCTTTAATTTACAGCATATTTCAACTAAACGGCTTTGTTACTTTTACTTAATTCCGCCTAACATGGACTTAGTCGGCAAAAGGAGGGCTGTAACGTAATGTTAGGGTAACCATTTACCTAAAAGATTTGCACACCATCCACATTTCCGAGTAAATGGTAAGGCATTAACTCTCTGTCAAACATTTTCCTCAAGTAGAATACTTCATTTTCAAGGAGAGTTTCTTTCAATTACTTTTGGCTTTCTTTCGAAGTGTTCCAAGAAAACACAGATGTCGGAAATCAAACTGTCATAAGACTTTGATTTTGATGGTGTGCGCATATTGTACCTTTAGGTTATTTAAACACCTTAATGCGTGTTACTGGGACGAAAGATGCATAATTCTCCTTTCTTGTGTTTTAAGAAAAGGTGAGGTATTGGTGTGTTTAACATCCGAATGAAATGCCGCATTTAATGCGCAATAACAGGCCATTAAACACACCACATAGTTGTAGAAAGAAAGTTGCAAATTTTTCTTAGAGCGAAGGCACCCATCAACGCCCTTCCTTATTTTTTTTTTGTCGGAAGGCGTTTAAACCATTGGTTTGTGCACTTGCGCCCGGAATCAGGTTCGTTCCTTTCCTGTGCGCCAAATCTACCCAATTTCCTGTTGCTTTCTGACTTAAAGATCACTCTCAATCGCCAATTTCAACCTTTTGCAAAGCCGAACGGTTTAATTGGTTGCCATATTTTCGTTTTAACTGGCGTCGTCCTTTGTTTAATGGCCAACGTCTTGACGAAACGCGTAGCCAACCCAAGTCTCTACTCCACAAGATCTCCGAGCAGTTTGGTCGGTACACGGTAGAAAGCTAACAGAAAATGTGTACCTTGTTATTTAAAAGGAAGTCATCAAAATTAAATTTTAGTCCACTCATTATTGCAAACTAGAAGTACCTGGCTGTTAAGTAAACAACGCCTCGCCTGCATTTTAAGACTAAAATTTTGTCTCCTGCAATTAGGCTTGATTATAACCTCATTGTTCGCACTGCAAATCACGCCTTACCTCTCCCACTTCTTCACCATGAACTCTAATTGTGTTGTCTACCGAACTTAAAGAAAAATGTGCATACATTGGTTGAAATTCCTTTAACCCACTAGAAGTTTGTGGTAGCTTAAGAAGATTCGTCGTATTTTGAACCCTCTTACACGCAATTGCACGTTTATCTTGTAGAAAAATTATAGCCCTTCGCTGGACAAATTAATCGAATTTGCTCCTGTAGCGTTAAAAACTCAATTTAGGTCGCTTCAAATCTTTCCACCTGAACATTAAATAACATCTAGCGAAATGCACTTTCTCGCACCACGAAACCAAGTGTTTCTTGATCTTTCACACCTACCATTGAAAGCAAGTTTTTTTAATGGTGCATGGCCTGAAGATTTATGCGCCCATCTGTTTTTATGAAAAGGCGACGGTTGTTGAATGGCTGTGTCGTCGCCAAATTACGCCTGAAATTGACAACCTAGTGGAATATCCTCTAGTTAGGCTCGACTCGTCATTCTATGTTGGCAAATGTTGAAGCTACTAACAAAAAACTAACGTTCAATATCTGGCAACACAAGGCCGGGTTGCTGCCCCCATGGCGTAGAATACTGGGTGATTGTGGATAACGTCTGACGGTTAGTCATGATGGCGGTCGGCCAGCCATTCATCACCTCGATTAGGGTGGTTTCTAGGAGGCGTTGACTCATTAAAAGTAGCATTAACGAAGCATTTGACATCACACATTTCCATTTCACGCAGACTAGGATATTCTGGTGAGGTATTTAACCTTGAACGCAACATCGGTCCAGATTAGACTTCTCTAAGATCGAACAACCTATTACTAGGCGTTGAAAGGCTACTTACTTCGCTGCTTTAATTCTAACTTTAGTCCAAATGCCAATGCTATTACCAACGCACTACTAACGAGGCTATCTATAGTGGCCTCTGAATTTCCGTGGCCCGCTTTGCCCTGTATTTGTGGCCTTAGATCCCCCCCCCCAATTTCTTAAATACAGTGGGGAATTATTTCCGTTAGCAGACTCAATGCCTCATCACAATTTGATCATTACTTGACGCCATCAGTTTTCATGACTTTGACTCCTTATCAGATGAGGTCTAATTGATTAAATCAAGCATTTACACTTGCTTCATTCGTCGGTAATTTAAAAAGTTGGTTTGGTTTTTGTTACGTTTGCCCGTAACAAAGAGAAGGCCACTCAAATAACGGTGCCAGATCCATTGCTGACGCTAGAACCGATTTTCCGAGGCTAATACAAGAATAAGACCAGAGCTTGGGTAGACAGCCTTATTCACGTCGGCCACGTCCGGAGTGGAGTTGAAAGTGAAACTAATTCAAGTCAGGGTTGACCTTGGCTCGATAAAAAGCGTAACAAAACAAATGTTAGTGATTTAAGGTAAATATCATCAAAAACCAATTTTGGGGAATCGTGGATCCCCAACAGTTTTGTAAAGCTGATTCTCCTCCACACTTTTAAAATTAATTAATTTACTACTGTTTAAATAACAAGTTTTATTTTTCCAGGGTTGCTAAAGAGCATTGTGTTTTGTTGGTACTTCCATGGTGCTCTTCCACTTTCCAACTATTATGTCAAAGGGAAGTTTAGTGTTTTGTATGGAAACTAGGACAAAAAGTATAAAATCCTTATGTACGCATAAAGCCCACCAATAAAAACCCATTGAAGTCTTTGCCCTTTGGGATACACCTGGATTGAGCTATTTTTTTATTAGTGCTTGCGGCACTGCTCTGTGTCATGTAAAGCAGGCATCACCGCTTTCACAAAAATTGACTTCTCCGCAAACTTGACCTCGAAAATGAATACACAGAGTTTCATTCTAATTTAATCGACATTAGGATTAATTTTTTTTAAAATAGTTTGTATTTTAAGGGATAATTTGAATCAAATTCCCTGTTTGAATGTGGTGGACTCGTTTACTGGAGGCGTCTTTCTGTACCCTGAAGCCATCCAGTGAAGTGTAGGTGTCGTTGCGGTGAAAGAGCTCCAATTCTTGGTTTGGCTCAAAGATTACCGACGTCGACGATCTACTAACGAATGCCTAAATTGGTTGATCTAGGAATGCAGATGGAGTACGCCTAAGATAACCATGAAAGTCCCCTAGTAGTGTGTCGCGCAGGTAAAATCCCAGCCAGGCTGTTCGAAAATTGACAGATGAACTTAAAGCTGCCCGCAAATTCTGGTGCTGATTTCAAGCTGGATCTACGCACACAAGCAACCTAATCCAGCACAGTGATTCCAACAATTAGCAAACCCTAATCAGAAAGGCCTTTAGCGGTATTCTTATCACTTTCTAGAAGTATGCGTGTCCGTCCAAATTGCTTCAGACCATAGGATCATGCAAAGAATTAGCTAGAAAAGTGTTAGATTGTCATATTCTTGTTCCCCTTTCACATACCTGACGGTGGTATGTGAAATGACCAGAACAACTGTAACCATTAGATAATAAGTTTGGATTACCCACCAACCAAGTGGGAGATAGTCCGTAGCACCTTCTACTTAGTAGAAACAACGTCGCCTTCGACAGAATGTCTTCGAGTCTCCTCAGAAGGCCCACTGATGCACTGAGATAAGCAGAATTAGCGAACAGGGTGCTGTTGGGCAAAATACCTCCTGAAGCATTGTGAAGGTCGTCTGTCCAACTTTTCCGATATGTTGGAGTAAAGGCAATGGGAACGAACGTGAGATTTCCTGAGGACTGGTCAGGATTGGTGCTAGTCAAATTGGAGCCTGAAAGGATTCTTCTAAATTGCAATGTTATGTGATCAATTAAGATAAATTAAATACATGTCGTAGCCTAACTTTCCACGGTAATAATAACTGTCAGTAAGCTCTTTTCTTCAAAATTCATTGTGTCCGAAAAGCGTTAAGTGGTATTGCCACTTGTCAGTGCACTTATAGTCCTTCTTACCTAACTTTATAGCTCTCCAATGACATCCAGTAATGACTGCTCAGAAAATTGAGTTTTTTGAAGTTAGTGACACAACCTGAAGCATTAAACCGGCTGTCTTGATGATTCACAGATTTTCATTGTCTTATTCTCGTGAAAATACCTTACTAGGGGTCCTTCTGTCAACGCTGGCGTTGGTACTTCAAATGCTCCGAACTACTGTAACCGCTAGTTAGTGAGGTTGAATTACACACCAACCAATTGGTAGGTGATCGGCACCACTTTCCAGTAGGTAAGGAATGTTGCTACCTCGAACAGAAGGTCTTCGAGTCTCCTCAACAGGCCCACCGATGTTAGGAATTAACGAACAAGACAAGGCACTTTGAATCAATATGTTGTGTACGCATCGATTATCCATTTTAAAATTCAGAAGTTGGTTGCATCCGAAAGTTGCAGGTGTTGCTCAATGTTAAGCATATTTTGAATGAACTTCAGTTGACAAGTAGAGATCTCACGAGGACTGCATTCACCAGTCTAACTGTTTTTTCATGAAGCAAATTTGTATCAAGTAAATTTCCCTAAGGTGGGAGGATTTCCAGCAGACCACCCAGCAATCCATCCACGTCGAAGTGCGTGAGGTGTCCAAGACGACAGTGAAGCCACAAGAAATTTGCGCGAGTTGATTTGGGCTACACAAATCCCCTTAGTTCTTCCAAATTCAATTTCAATTTCACTATCTCCAAATGGTAGCTTCTCTTGCCAAATTTCTGTGACCGATGTCTTGTTAAGGTCACACAAGTTCTAATAAACATGACAGAGGCTGCCACCATAGTTTGCTCATTGTCAATCGCATTTTTCATTCAAAATTTCGATTTTTAAAAATTTCCCACATTATTTAAGGTCGCAAGATTCCGGCCACACTTCTCAGTCATACATTTTCTGTTTTGTTTTTCAAGTTAAGTACGTTATGTTCTCAACTTAAGTACGGGCCCGTGTCCATAAACTTAACCCATTAGCTGATGTGTTGAATCAAATTGTGGAATTTTTAAAGGCCTGTGTTGTGTTGCTCACGTGGGTAAATGGAATCGTTTTTACCGCGGTAGTAGACTTAGTATGTTTCAACTTAATAAACTCAAAACTCAAAGTTCGGCAGGATATGAAGACGTTGAGCACTTTTGCTGTTCCCGTATTTCGATTTATTGTATTTTAACTGGCCCAATCTCCTCTAAGACATTCACTACAAATGCAAATTTTTGTTGAATTAAAGCGTCATGCTAAATTTCCTTGAAGTCACAATCTGTTTACCACAGGAGTTTCTTCTCAGTAGCTTCCAGTAAGTTGAATCCACTCCACAGACTTTTTTGCAGTTTATTTATAATCATCCTCTCTTCTTTGCATGCTTCATTTCCTGCAGGCGCATTTGCCTCAGATATTTTAGCACTAGTCAGCGGCGTCGGCGTTTGATTGGTTAATCAAAACCACCGTTTGTCGATTCGCCTAAACCAAGATAACTAGCCATCCCGTTAGGAGAATTTCATCTACCCAGAATTCGCAGATGCGTGTTCTTTCGGACAAGTTGGTACAGGTGTGTGGTGCAGCAGTTTGACAAGTTGGCACACCACAGCTGTCCTGTTAGGACACGATACCAGAACACAGTCATCGCTTCCATCGTCTAGCATAAATGCACGTTTTTACTCTCGATAAATCAAAAAAAAGTTCTGTTCATCAAATAGCTGCCTGGCCAAAACGTGTGGGAACAGGTCGGTCTGGTACACCGATATTTCTGCTTGGTGGTGTCGTCTTTTGTGTACGGTTTAGGCTTAGTGAACGCATCCATCAATGGAGGTCACGCTCTCCTGTCAGTTCCTCACTTGAAACCAGGCCAGTATCTGGCCAAATCTAGTTTTGAAGGCAGGGCATGTCATCGTGCCTTATCTATCTTGATCTCATGATGTATTCTGGTGTGAGAGAATTGGCGATTGCATTAATCACAGAGGCACTACGGAACACATCCTGTTGGTTTAGTTCCTCTGATTGGTAGCTAGACACCCGATTGAGTTAAAATGTATTGAAAAGGCTTTTCTCAATGTGAAGCAATTGAAGCTATTATCTTGTATATTTATAAGACAATCGTTAATTCACTTATTTTTGCTCAAGAATCACGGTTCATTCTCATGCACGAGGAAAACTAGTAACCAGTGGAATGTATGAACAGACTAAAACGGAGGTTGTCGAGCCATCAACTTAACAGGAAGCACACTTCTGAGAAGAAATCAGTGCAAAGGAAACTTTGTTTTGGGTGAGAACAGCGCCTGGTGTTCATCTGCGGTCTTTTTCTTGATTTCTTCCCAATACACGCGTTGCCCTATTTCTTCAATGGTTTCCCATAGTCTTTACGGCGTTAATTCCACCTTCTCAAGGCGTCTAACCGTATACATGATTTGTGGCATGTTTTGTTAACATAAAGGAGGCATTCCCATGCAACTGGCATTGCTGCGAACATGACCGCCTCTGCGTCATTGTAATTTTCATGGTTGTCTGTCTATAACCTGTTCGTCTACACTGTGGTGAGTGCCTGAGGCCCATTAATTTACCCTAGCGAGAATTCCACACCACGCGGACCAATTTCCTCGTCACTGGCTCTGCGCTGAATCGTCTTTAGTGTATGGGAAGCGAAGTACTTAACCCCCTTCGTTGTGAAATCATCTAATCGCACATTTACAGGAAGCCGTACCAGTTTTAGTGGGATCGCTAGTCCAATCCCTCCACTTTGTTTAGTATTGGGGAAATTGAAAGGCGACCATTGAAATCGGGTATAAACTTGCAAGTAAATTCACAGTAAACGCAGGCTGGTGCATACTGGGCCTTTGTGCCAGCGAAAAAATTTATGTTCTGCGGACAGCAGATGGGAATTCCCGAGTCAAACAGCTCCGGTTCAGACATTGTTAACTTTTGAAAGCATCAGCTGTCACGATGACGAGGTCCAAAGGTGACTTTGACCTTCAGGTGGTTTAGCAACACCAGTTACATTGAGTTGACAATAATTCGTGGTGTGTTGACACTGGTTGAGGTGTTATCTTGCAATTATCGTCAAACCTCTTGCTTGTCTTTTAGAAACCGCCTTTCCCAAAGCCACCTGCCACGACAGAAGCGATCAGGTAAGCGAATTTTGCCGAGTCCCGATTTCGGAAATTGGATCTTATGTCCGAGCATCCTTACATTTCGTGAAGTAGAACAATGACTGTGGAAGGAATGCGGCATGCTGCTAAATACTCTCCTATAGTATTTAATGAATCTGTAATTTAAGCAGGCAGATCATCATCATGAAGTTAGCGATTTCCGAGATCGCCTACAGTTAAAAATTTCTCGAAAAAAAACTTGTTTTTTACAACTTAGAGATCATGTGCTCTGATCGATTGGTGATTGCCGTGCTTGAATTTATAATCAGACCAGAAAAAATTCGTGTAGAATCTGCATATGTAGGCATGGGCGAAGGATAAAACTGCCTTTTTAACCATCCTGAAGCGCCCGGCCTTTGATTTGTTATTAGAAATTCGGATACCATGAATAATCTACTGACAGGTAAAAGTAGTACCAGGAAAGGCCTATCAAAACTCTTTTAGTGGACGTTGAATGGGACCCCTACACCTAGTGACTTGCAAAAGTAAACTCCCAAGAACAAAACAAGCATTTTAGCTTAGTAATATTTGTAAGTTGTGAAGATAACAAGATACATAATTAAAAACCGAGATTTTGGGACCTATAATAGGTATTTGGATGCGTTTGAACACATGGAATCGTGGTCACAATATTGCTTTCCAACCTGGTTGTAGACGATTGACGTCTGAGATAAGAACACTAACGATAAAATCGCTCCATTTCGTGACAGATGTTGTGCCATTCATTGCTTTTACTCGTCTGCTTCCTGTGGTCCAATTTAAAAAGTATTTAAACATTCGACTCGTCAAGACATGCAAACATTGTGGTTGTAAGGTAGATTGGTAGACCTTCGGCCGTGGATGTACTCTAGAGGCAATTTCAAACTGCTGGTTTTATGGGCATAAAGATCCAATGGTGCTTAGCTTATGTTCCACGTTTCCGGTAATCAAGGAGACGAAATCTGATGTAGATACGGGAAAACACGTGTGATCACTGTTAGTACAACGATCAGCGCGAGAGATTTGAGCGACTTCAACTGTTGTTTCAACTACAATTATTGTAGTGGCGTCTTCACCTCACTCGCCTAACCCCGTGTGTTAAAGTCTACTCAAGCTAACTAGTTTGGGAAGTTGCAATGAATCGCGCAGAGAGTACCTGCCGAGTGAATAACCTGAATCTCACAAGTGACCGTCTCTAAACTGATTGCTCTGAAACGGTCAAAAACGCGAAACTTATGTGAATACCCAGTCTTTACCGAACTAATTCAAAGTAAAATGCGTACTTTCACTTCTATGAATTTGTGTAAAACAAACGTTACTCATTAACCATGAACTGCAGTGTTTCTCAGTTTTACATTACCTAATAGACGTGCTTTGAATAAATCTCAGTGATTCTGGGCAGACAGTAATGATGAATGTAGATTGAATGAACAAGGTAAACAAGCGCAAAACAATCGAGTGTGTTTTCCCGTCTCTTTCAGCATTGCCTCCGCCCATCCCACCCGGTGACCTTGAACTCGTTTCGGTTACGGAGGACAACGCCCAGTTGTCATGGCACCCACCTCGGCCTGTAGCGCCACCCGACGACACCGGGTCTGGCGAACAAATCAACTATCGTGTCGAGATTAAGCCGGAAAATTCACCCAGGCAAGTGAAAAAGAGGCCAAAAGTTGGGGGTTCTCACGTGTAGTAATTGAACAGTGGCAGTAATGCTTTTCTACTTGCTTATCATAATGCTCTCTTTGTTTTTGATGGTAGAAAATTCTCTGTGATGACAGAGGAGCCAAGGATTTCATTCGAGGAGCTACGTCCAAATACGCTCTACGAGATTTCCGTTTACTCCTACCGACCCGCCGACGGGCTAGCCTCATTGACAGCCAAGCATATCCAAGTTACCACGAAAGCGGAAGGTTTGCTAATTTGCTCCCTTGCCTTAGTTTTCCTCCTTATTTAGTTTATCGACTGCCGATGGTGGCCAATCCGAAAGCCGAATCGACAGACTTTGCCACCCTCAAAGTCTCCTGGGAGCTGCCGCATGTTGAGCGGTCAGAAAAGCCGGAGGCACAAATAGCGTACTACAGGTAAGACTGGACGACTGTACTCACACGAAATTACGAAGTGTAATCCCAACTTCCTCCTGCAGTCCCAACAAGATATGGGATTGTTTTAAAGGAACACTTCCTAGATGATCTGTGTGGTTTCGTGTATGTGGTCTTGAACCACGCCGGGGCTACGGAATTAACCCTGGCTGGATTACGTTTCCCTGGTACCCGCGATGAAGGAAAAGGCCGGAGGGGACGGACATAAGCGTTTACTTCAGAGCTCAACCACGTTGGTGTCGTTGTGTCGCGTGTGGTGTTTGCGCGTGTGTATTTATACCTCGGATGTGTGAGTCATACGTGCGCTAACATCGAGACCTATGTGTGGGGGGGATACTCCAAGATAAATATCCGTGTGAATGAGGGGGAGTTGGGGATCCGCGCTGCTGTCGGCATGCTGCGAAAAGGGGAACCCTGTGTGGGAAGATGGAGCGACCGGATTAAGGGGTGTGAATAAACACGATTCACAACAGTCTTCAACCACTCCGGAGTCGCCGCGTTGCATTTGCCCGATTACACACCATGGAAGATGAGGAAGACTGAATACGAGGAAGGCAAAACGGCTAGATAGCTCACCCCAGTTGTGTCGTTGTCATGCGCGTGTTTTCAGATGCGGTTGTTGACCTTGAGTGAATTTATAAAAGTACACATGGCTCAACGCCCAAATGAATGAAAAGGGCAGTGTGGGGTGGTACAGGCACAGAGGTATGTGACCGACGGGAACTCTGTGAAAAGGTGGTGGGCGGTGTGGTGGAGCATGTGGCGTCTGGTTGATGCTCGCAAATCAACACGGTTCACCACGCATTCTTAGGCAGAATAATTGACTGTAATTTACCCGTGTATTCACGATTCAAATCCACATTTTTTTTCCAGCAGCATCTTCATCTTCCCCTAACGAGTAAAGGATTCTTGCATTTAAATGTTTGCCTTCTGCCGTTTTTTCCAAATTAATTTACTCTACAACCTCATCAGCCACCTCACAGTTGATTTCCACTTGCCTGACCTCTGTTCTTTGGCCCTGCTGCTTGCCAGTTGCATTCACTTCATCACCTTTGTCCAAGTATATTCTCGTGTGTGATCAATTTTCACTCATCCATACGCCGAGTGAATGACACAGCGTCTTCACGTGTGTGTTTATTAAATTTTCGAGGGCTCCAAACGCATGATTTGGGCAACTACCCCGCTTCCAGGGGGTCAATGCTTATGGTTGACTGCGGTGTGTGTCTGATTGTTCAAAGCCCTAAAACGTTTAAGTCAGCCTTCATCGATGTCTGTAAAACGGCCCAACCTACGCGTACACTCTTTATAGACAGGTTTCTGGGAAAAAAACTGCGAACCACTCCGAGGGTGGTCCTTTTGAAGTCTTTTTGTAACTGCGCGCACCACAAATCTTCAGGAACTATTTCCTGCGCCCTGATTTGTCGCTGTGTAGACTTCAAAACGTGAGGCTAGGATGGCAAACTGTAACCGTTAAACTGAACTAAGTGACGCCAATTTTGTATAACGACTTAATTTAGCACCTTGGTTAAAATCGTCTTATTTAGGTGTTAGTTGAATTATTTCTGTCCGTGATCTGACACTCAAGTCAATTAAGTGTGTGTGGGGACCAAACACTTCAAAGCAGATCTGTTGATTTGCTTTCATTAGACCGCTGAAGCAGTAAAGTGAGTAGAGCTTTTACCCTCATGCGATGGAGTTCATCCTTGAAGCAGCGCGATTTCGCAATTCCTTCACGGTTTGCCCGCATAGGTTGGATCTGTTGTGGGCCCCAGCATGTGGTCTTGAACCACGTCGGGGCCACGGAATCAACCCTGGCCCGATTACGTTTCCCTGATACCCGCGATGCAGAAAATGGTAGGAGAGGACGTGGACACAACCGTCTACTTCAGAGCTCAGCCACGTTGGTGTCTTTGTGTCGTGTGTGGGGTTGGCGCGTGTGTATTTATAGCTCGGATGTGTGAGTCGTACATGCGCTAACTTCGAGACCAAGGTATGAAGATACTCCAAGATAAATATTCGTGCTAATGAAGGGGGAGTTGAGGATTCGTGTGGCTGGCGGCATGCTGCGAAAATGGAAACCCTGTGTAGGTGGAGCGACCGGATTAAGTGGTTGAATAAACACGATTCACGACAGATCATTTTCGACTTGCTTTCTTCATCGCCGATCGCCGATCCGTGTTCAATAACTTCGTCTGTTCTAGAATCATGTTGTACAACTTGGCAGCCGAAGGTACTCCACACTCCCGTCGATGGGTGCCCTACAAGGTCCCTGGCGGGGCGCGAGTTACCGCCTACACGATTTCAAATCTCCAGCCCGATTCCTTCTACAAAATCCGCATTTTCGCAGTCTCGGCCATTGGCGTGGACGGCCACCCAGCCACGATCAGTTCCTCGCCCAGAATCATCTCCAGACCACCATCTGGGGCACCTCTTGAGGTACACTAATCATTGCTTATGCTTATGTTGATTTGGACTTAAATAAGAAACACTCACAAACAATCTGAAGAAATGTTAAACTTAAGAAAATCAGAGGATCTCTGAAGTGGGAATGTTGTCCTAACTTACCGTAATTAAGAGCCACCTACTTCGTGGTCGAATCTGTTTGCTCTCTAGAATTTTCGACTTGAGTAAATTTACCCGGAAATGGGTGCTGTGCTAGTGGCGCTCATATTAAAATTTCATACGTCAACTTGTGATGAATTAAACGTGTATTTGATGCTCTTTGAAGGTGGTGCTGTCTGACGTGGGAGCGTTGACAGCGGCCTTCACGTGGTTGCCTCCACATGAGAGCGAACGGAACGGAGAGATCGTGGCGTATCAATTGGAGTTCAATTCGCCCGAGTGGCTTGCTCCTCGTGAGCTCACTGTTGCGGATTCACTTAACTACACCATCACCGGTAAGCCCGTGTTCTCAAGCAGCAGCAGCAGCAGCAGCGCCGGCTTGATTCGTGTGGTACCACCGTCGTATGCCGTGTTTCTTTTGCAGGATTAAACCCAATGACGAACTACACCCTGACTATCGCCGCCGCAACCCGTGCGGGCATTGGACCGAAATCGTCGCCTCTGCTTTTCACAACGGCCTTGAAAACCAGTCAGATAGACAAGGAGGTGCAGGAGCCTAGGGAAGATGTGTGTCTCTGAATTCTTAGGCAGCATCTAGTCCTTAATGTTGGCAGTAATACCCGCATGTTTTCTTCCCGTTTCAGTCGTTTGACCATCCTGGTTTTGTTGACTCCGGAGTGGCAACCCTCCCCCCACTGAAGGTAAGTTCCTACGAAATAGTTTTTTGTATTTATAACACGGCGATGACCAGTAGTTGGTCGTTCTTTTCAGGTGCACAATCTGCGGTACGTGGCACAGGAGCGAAACATCCTTCTGCTCTGGTCAATTCCGCCCATATCTGCATCGCCGCATCGTTTCAAGGGCTGCATCGTACGCTGGGGCCTCATCTACCCTGGACCAAATAAGGCTGAAGTGAACTTGGAGAAGCGAGCATTCTCCATCGAACCACTTGGTAGGCCTTGGATTCCGAGTTATTTCTAGTGGGAAAGATTCTTAGGCTTCGCTATGTAAGATTCCCCTGAATTCCGCTCCAAAGAGGCAGCGTGACGGCGACGTTTCCAGTTCCATCATGAACTGGGATCATTATTTTACTGACGTCTGGCGCAACACTGACCTATTTTTGTTCCCATCGTCACTTTACTGTCTATCAACATTTTCGGTAGCAATCAACAATTAGCATTAGACAGTTAACAACTCTTACATTTTGAAATACCAGTCCTCTTTTTCGCCTACCCGTCAAGCAACAGTCATTCCAATTACGTTGGATTGACCGCAGCTAACAGCAAGGGACTAACAATACGCTTACAATCTGTCGGGTTACACCGGACGTGACGGTTAGCTTACAGAACATCATAAAGGTTCCGTTATTTTTCTAGAGCCTTCAACAACCTACATGATCTCCGTTGCCTTGCTAACCGATGACGGAGAGGGTCCGGTTGAAATTATAACCGCCCAAACTAAACCTGTTTCCAGTAAGTGTGCTATTCTTGATTCCTTTGAGGAAAGAATGTACCCTTTTTAACTCCAGTTATGGATTCATCGTGGGTTTAATTGAGTCGACCATCCACGTGCATTGAATCGATGCCTTTTAGGTGCGAAGGATTCGTTAATTCCCCTGAATGTGCGGGTTCTATCGGTGGGCACAGATTGGGCCATAATGGCCTGGGACTCGCCCACCTGCTCTGCTCTTGAAGACGAATTCGAGGCAAGTCGTGCCAGCAGTCGGAGAACCACACAGCGGGCCTCGCCCTGTGCCAGTGGAACATTCCCTCTCACCTACCAACTGCGATATGACATCATTGACCCTAAGGAGGCGGCAAACGTAGCTTTCGGTAAGTTGGCCGCAGACCTGATCGATATTTGTATGCCACTATCAGTTTCTGATTAAATCAACTTACACGAGATACATATCGTGGTATTTTTACACTGTGATGTTTTGTATTGCCATGGCTCTATACATCTTGAGCTTTATTTTGTCGTACATAACTATTGCTTACATGACGTCCTTCAGATTCGTATATCGACCAACCAGGCGCAATATCATCTTGCAATGATGTCCGCAACGAAAATAAACGACTGATTGGTCAGTTCGGTTTAATTGTGGGCCTCAAGCGCATTGGCTGTAATTGTGTTTTGCCTGTAACCATAGCTACACTGTCAGACAGCCAGTACCAAAATCCCTTGTCTAACACCAGCCCCAGGTTCCTAGAATAGGACTGACTCCGCGCTGAGAGCTTTTATTGATAGTATAAATTATTAATTATCTTGACCGAAAGGATCAAGAAGGATGATAGATTCGTACGTAGGGTGCTGTGGATGGGTGACCTACTCGGGTGGTTGGATTAGGCGGTCTTGTGCAAGCGGAGACGAAATTATAATTAGCCGTGATCCGTTCTGAGGAATGCCGATTTTCCAACAGTTGTAGCTAATGTGAACTAAGAGTCATCGAATTGTGTTTCAGCTAACTGTCCCGACGATTCCAGGAAGACGGCTTCCGAGGTGAGGGTAAACGTGACCTGGGTGCGTTTGGAGCACCTGAAAGCGGGAAGTCGCTACGTGGCATGTGTTCGCGCCATCACCTCTGACCCCTCGTCGGCGTCTTCGGCAAAAACTCGCATAGGCGATTGGAGCTTCGTGCAGATTTTTGAAACCCAAGAACCAGGTCAGTGGTACCCGAATTTACGGTGTCGCTAACCTTGCTAGTAATTAGAGGCGTCGCCTTGTTAATCCTGTGCACTTACCCACAATGCCTGCCTTCCCGACAGTTCCAATTTCGAACAGGTCTTGAAATATATGCTGTACAAAGAAATAATCTGGATGTGGCCGTGTTTTCAAGCGAACAAAATTGTGCAGACAGAGCCTTGACGTTTAAATTGTAAAGATTTCGTAAACTCAATCATCCAATGTATGCAGGCATTGATTTTACTCATTGTTTTCATGGGTGCTTGGTCTTTTAAGTGTCATTGTCGCTAGTCTATACAAAAATGATTTATAAATAATGCATTAGCGATGCGTTCACTAACGTTGGTGTTAAACAGCGCAGTCTTACGCTTTTTGTATAGATACGAAACTACCTATGCGTGAAGTTTATCGATTTGTCAAAAGAGCAAGTCGATTTTGATTGGCGGTCACAGGGCGTTCTTTGTCGCTATTGGTGGTCATTGAGGAAATAGTAGAGATTTTTAAGTAGTGAACACTGATTACATTCTGGATCATTACTCTCGACGTATTTCAGAGGTCTTGCTTTCGCAAACTTCGAAATCACAACCCTCAGTGCATTTCCCATAACTAAAGTGAGGATTTATTGGTGTGATCTGCCGGAATATGACCTCTGGTAGAATGCACACTAAAATCTTGGAATTTTACATTTTTCGACCATCAGTGGTTGTAATGTAACAACTCCTTTCCCAAAAATACGCCTACGTTATTTCTTACACACAGGAAATCTTGTGAAAATAATGTAACAGAAAATAATTTGCCTTTAGAATTATTTCCCACTTGCATTTCGAAACACGCATTATAGAAAGCCGAAGTTTCGGTGTCCGTAATCATCATTTTTCAGAATCTTCTACTCGTGTCTAGGTCTAATTGCTGTACTGTTCTGGGATTTGGGCTCAAATGTTTAGGCAATGACACGATTTATCTAAACACTGTCACTTCAGGATTGCTCTTTGATCAAACAGATCATCTGCTGGTGATTCAGGGAATTGATTTGCAGTAGAACTCCCATCATGGACGTAGGCAGTGGTAGTCTGCGTTAGCATTTAGTTGAGTAGCTTCAGGAAGTTTATCATTATCAAGACATTCAAACTTTAAGACGACTTGGGAGACAAGACGCTCAGTTGCGTTTGCTGGTGGTTGGCTTTCTGTGGGATTGAAATGCTTTGGTTATTTTTGTAGAATCACCGCCAGCGGACCCGCAAGCACAAGGTGAAAGCACTTTGAGTCTTGTGAACCAGTCCTCGAATGAAACAACGCCAAAACCGGAGAAGCCTTCACTAAATTTCAACTCCTCGTTTGTCGAGGGGCCAAGGTCATCGGGCCTACTTGGTGGCGGCAATTCCGATATCTGGTTGGCTCTGGCCGCCATCATGGTGACCACTATTGTCCTAATGATCATCGTTATTGTGGTGGTGTGCTGGGCCAAACGCAGTCCCATAATGGTTGTTGGGTGAGTTTTATTTCACAATTGCTGTACTTCACGATTTATTGCTAACTTTTACTGTCCACATGCAGAGTCGTATTTAACGCGAAAAAGGCGAGGATCTGATCTGCAATTTTTTCTACCTCGCTCTCGGTTAGGTGAAAATATGAGTTTATTAACCCAGCCTCACAAACGGCTGGCTGTTTCCCTGTAACCCGGCTACCAAAAACGCTTTACTTATTCAGTTTTCGACGCGCTGAGCCATAGAACACCCCACACACCAGTTTCATTCGTTACTTTGTATTGATAGCTATAAACCAGAACAACATGGAGGTGGGGGAGGAAGTCTAGCTGAGGCCAGCGTGAACCTCTTGAGTTCCTCAAAAGGCCAGAGGATGGGAGGTGGGGAGGCCGTTGGGGAGAAAATCACCCTCCAGAAGTTTTCCACTTCAAAGGCGCCTGAAAATCAACTTGTCGATTTCACTGCCAAGAGTCAAGGTGAGTCCTCATTCATTACTTCTTCCCGATTTTTTCTACTTACGGAGAACTTTTCCCCTCTGTCAAAAGCTTGTCTCGGAGGATGTGACGATCCAGATCCGCCACCTGATCTGCTTGTTGGGGTAATCGGGACATCGAGGTGCACAGTCCTTTCTTTACCGACACCGGGTATAGACTTTACGTGTCACCTCTACAAGGCATCTATTCCAGTGTGCTCTAAGACGGTTTCAGTCTTCAGCTGAACACGTTTTAGGACACAAAACCATTCTGTTTAGGATCTACTGGCTATTAGTGGTGTTGTCGTGATGTTTCCCTGACTGGCTTAGACTTGAATCCTTTGTCTAGCTTGCAGTAGATTCTTCTACCGACGACTTTCTCGTCCCGAGTTTGAGGTTTTTTCCCCTGAAAGTCGGTTCGATTTTGCGGGTTTTAGGTTTGTTTTTTTTACCAGTTTGCCTCATCTTCCTAGCCATCTTTCACTTCTCTTAAGCGGAAACGTGGACAATGGACAGTGACTCGATGCAGATAGCAGTGCCGGCGTCCCGTGCTGCCGTGGGCCCCCCTGTCATGGGGGTCCGATCAGCAGTCGATCCAATGGGAGGAGGAGGTGGAGGAGGAGGCAGCGATGCCGCGAGTCGAGGCGCAACTGGCAGCAGTGCCAGCTCCGCTGTTTCCCTTCTTCCTCCTACGGTCGGTGGCAAGCCGAATCCCTCCTTCGTGAGCCCTACCGGTAACCCCCTGATTAATCCGGTAAGCATGGGAATTTCGCTTAGGCCTTAACAAAGCATCTCTCGGCCTGGTAAAGCTCAGGGTAACGAGGCGACGTGTGGTTTGGTCGGGTATGTACACAGCAAATGATTGGATGATAATGAAACCACCTAGTCGTGTACTGAGTTAACAGAACTGTGGAGCAATTGGGTAGATTGAGAAGACCCCACCAAAGAGTTTGATTGTCCCTTTAATCTATAGTGCATGCCCAGTGGCATGTATGTGAATTTACAGTTCACGACATCTTTCCCACGAAGCCGAAGAAGTCTACACACCATCATTCCTGTTGAGAACCGGCGATTAGTTGCCGAGACATGGTCGAAGCAGGCGGAAATTACCCAGGCATTGTCCTGACCAATTGAAATCGATGTTCAAGGAAAGTAAGCGCTTATCTCTAACCCCTGGAGTTGAAGTTTCAATTGGGTCGTAGAGCATAGAATAAACGGGCTCAACTCACATCTGTTACTACCTTCATGCATATACAGGGCAGTGTGTGGTCATAAATCACGGACGCACACAGGCCTGACCTCATTAAAAATGAGGACACCGAGAAATGCAAACTAAACAGACGCAGAATTATTTGAAAAGAATTGAATTATCAAGATGTCTGGACACACTACACTACCTTACTAGCACATCTGTACTTCAAGCCAGCCATGTCACGTCGGCGCTAGGGATCAAACTTATGCAGTGACCACTCTACTTGTCCCCAGTCACATTAGAAGGTCAATGGCACTTACCTCAGGTCTGATCCGTACGCTATTAGTAGCCATGTAATCGTACGTAGCACCGAAAAGAGGCTGAAAGACGTCCGTCATCATTAAGACCTTCTGTATAGGAACTCACAAATGTTATTTCCCACTATTGGGTTCCATTTCATCAACTCGCCCATTAAATCAGGCAAAAAGCATGGCATCATTGTAAGTCCTATCAAAAAGAAGAGTTTGTAGGGATTCGTGTTAATTCTTGTCCAATAGCCACCCAGTCCTCGCAGCTTCCAGCACACGTTCCCCTTTTCACGACCTGCACGTCAGTCACGTGAGGCCATTGGTTCATTAACCACTCTGCATGTCCAAACCACCACCACCACCACCCCCCGTTTTAGTCATGCGACCTCGCAGACACCTGTGCTTATATTTGCACATGTCCACTGAACCGTAATTGTACACGACGCAACTCTGGTGAGCTGTCTAGTAAACGGTTGTGACTTCTCCACTCTGGTCTTCTTTATTTTCGCGGGAACACAGGGTAACGTATTCACTCTAGATTGTAGCAGTGACTTCGGCGTGGTTGAAAGATAAAATGCCGGGGCCCTGAACAAGTTCTAGCTATGTATTGTGCACATCCACTGCCCATCCTGATCGAACGGATGGGAAGTACTCCAGTGCGCCAGTAACTTGCAGTATTCATCCTTTAAAAAATACATGAAACAGAGAAAGGACGAAGTGAGAACGTCACTAACCGCTGAGTGAACACGCGTTCCATCGTTTCCAGGGCCCAAATGTGCCGGCCTACAGCATGTACCCCTCCGCTCAACCACAGCTGGGCACATTCGCCCAAACCTACTACCACCAGCACCAGCCACCCTTGCAGAACAGCGCCATCTACCCCACACCAACCACGGGAGGCTACATTAGGGGAGTCGCCAACCTTCCCCCCGTTCCCCCACCGCCTCCGTTTCCCCCACCATCAGCAGCTGGAACCATGATTACCCCCAGCAACATCGGTGGACCGCGGATTGATCTTCGGGCTGGGGGTGAGCAGCGATGCCTTCAGAGGTACACACCCACACCAGCACTATAACCGATGTTTTTTTGGCTTTTGTAGAAAATGATGGAACATATCTACAATATCCTGTTCTACCAATTTACCGAGGTCACATGGCTGTAAACGCTCCCTGCGTGAATGCCTCGGACCTCATTTCAGACAGCAGTTCAGGTAAGCAGATCAGCGTCCTCATCCTTTCGTAATTAATTTTCCTTTTCAAATTGTCACTGCAAACCATTTAGTTGGGATTCCTCGGCTCGGGCGATTACGCTTGTCAGTTATGCCTTAGTCGCTTCTAAGTAGCCTGCAGCATTTCCGATCCCTTTAACGACACAGGGTAAGCAGCGTATTCCACATTAAACGATTTCAAGATTTAGGCAGTAGTTTTGTAACATAGAAAACTCGAGAGACTTGCTCCGTGCGAAGGGGAAAATCAGAACAAACGGGATTTGTACAGATTCATTTTGGGAGTCAAGATATTACGAAGGAGCCTCGTCATTCAAATTCAGATAAGGTCACCATACTTGCATTAGTAAATCAAGATCCAGTGTTGCCAACACCTAGTTTTGATGTCTTCTTTACTCGACGTCGTTTCAGACATCAATATCATTAAAGACGATAACTTATTTAATGCCTTTATCGTCTGCCAAGTGTTAGACAGTGGCAAGTATCGACATAGAACCTTGTCTGGGCTAACTTCTCTTAAGGTAGTGAATGTTCGTGCTACACCTAGCAATGTGTTCACATGTTAAAACACATTTTACTAATTTTCAATGTTCACAGATGGATGACTTCTCAACAAACGCACCCACACACGCACACACTGATTCACATTTCACCACAAGTGGTAAACAAGTAATTAGGGTGCTCAAAGCTGCAATTATCGAGGGCTGTTATCGAGTTTGGCAAATTCGCTACTGCACTAGTTCATTGAAACGCTTTAGTCGCTTTAAAAATCAGCAGTTTGAGGCAACTTGTGATCTGCTTTAGTGACTTTGTTATTGTCGATCAAGAGGCAGGGTAAAGGAAGGCGACATCACCTTGATTGGTATCTAAGAATGTAGTCGTAGATTTCAGGCCTCCTAGAAACGCCTCTCGCCCGTTACTTTCTGTGCAGAACAGATTCTTCGCTTCACTGACACATTGCTGCTTTTTTCATGAAATGCATCGCCAACATTAATCTGGATAACGCCTGTAGCGAGTCGCGTTGGTTAACGTCCATTAACTCGGTCGTCGATTACTAAAACTCGCTAGCCCCCATCATCCATGTCGCACCGCCTGTTCATCCACCCTAGTGAATGTACCTCCCCCCCCCCCCCCC
>UXSR01000206.1:0-56913 GCA_900604375.1 Mesocestoides corti
CATGGCTTGAGTCATTAGTAGACGAACTCAACGATGCTAGCACATTGCCGTGCTTAGGGCAGAGCACATAATCTGCCGAATTCGGTGAGGTTGTCTCTTTAACCAACACTAAAGGGGAATATGCTGTAGATGTTGTCATCACCTCGGGCATTTGTGAACTCGACATAGGCTCAGTGTCCCTGTAACCAGCTGTTTTTTTGTCAAGGGTATTAAACCTTGGACTTCCTGAGTCAAAAGTCTTTCCATTTACAATAAATGAGGAAGAGGTTTTTGGCATTCCATGAACCGGACAGCTACCAGAAAGATCCATAGTTCCGTGTTCTGCCATTGAATAAAGCGGGTGACTATCTTGAAAGGAGAGGACATATGATTGGTGGTGTTGTGTCAAGGTCATATCAGGCGACGGGGAATATCTGGGTGGCTGCGTACGTCGACAGGCTATCGAGTTGTCTGGAGCTACAGGGTGGATTCCATTCAAGGGAGCCAATTCAGTGAAGGATGTCTTTGAATGAGAAGTGGTTGTTAGGGCCTTGACAACGTTCTTTGGATTTCTCCGACATGAAAAATACACTATAGTTCCAACAGATATTAAGATCAGCACAAGGACGACTGCCGCAATGCTGGTATATTTGAGAACAACGTTCGAATTGAAGTAGTCAAGCCATCCGATAAAGTCTGAGTCACTATACGCTCCACGCACCCATTTAGAATCTAGGCGAGTTAGTAAGATTGTTATATTAGCCTTTCCAAAATCATTTTTTGCTAGACAGATGTAAGTACCAATGTCAGATTCACGCATTTTGTAGAAAAGTAATTCAACGGAGACCTGACCGTGATGGACCTGTCGCACTCGAATCCTCGATGATGCTGGGAGGGGATTTCCATTTTTGTACCAAAGCACCTCATCGACGGAGGAGGCTTCAAAGTCACACGTTAGAGTGAGATTTTCACCAACCTTTCCGTGAACTGTAAATAGGCTCTGCTTTGGGTGTGGAGGGCAAGCCATCTCGAAGGGGTGAATTGGATTTGCTTGTACACTGGGGATGGGAAATAATGGGCGTCCTGCCAGGCGTGGCGGTGATGCACACTTGGGGAACGCAGCGTTCTCCAATGGCGCTGGTTCCATTTGTAACAGAGGATCATTGACGTAGCCATTCACATCGACCTGCCGTGGATCGATGAAAAGCTGTGTTGTATTGTGCTTGTCGGCCCACTCGCGTAGCCACCGCAGCGCGCAGTCACAACGCCAGGGATTACCAAACAGGTAAAGCTGTTTCAGTTGCATTGTAGTGAAAAGCCCGTTAAAGCTACTTGGCATCGATTCGAGGTTGTTGTAAGAAAGATCTAATAGTTCCAATGCAAAAAGGCCCTCCAAGGCTTCTGTTGATATGTGAAAATCCGAGTTAGCACCAGCCAACACCAGTGAACGTAGGGACTTCCGCATGGGATAGAAGTAGTGTGCAGGCACCCTTCCAATGGGGTTTCGCATGAGATTTAACACTTCTAGGGCATTGACACTAGTCAGGGCATCGGGATGGAAGGATTCCACAGATAGTGTGAGGTGATTGAACCGGACACTGAGCTCTCGAAGAGTAGGAACGAGAAGAAAGGCATCACGTTTAATTACTGACAACTTGTTGGAATCTAAATTCAGGTAGGTTAAGTTTGGTAGATGCTGAAATTGCCTTCTGTCGAGAACATGAATGATTTGGTGATTGATTGTTAGTCGTACAACTTCCTTCGGTAGGGTCGATGGGATACGCGTAAAACGCGTATCGAATCTATCACAAATGCTTGCTTTTTCAGTATAGTCGTCACCTGTCACAAACGTGACGCATCCCTTTACTGAGTGGACTTGATTGACACATATGGGAAGCATTAGCAAGAAGGGGAGGAGCGTCAGCCGAGCCACCATTCCAGGGTCGTGTTACCGTCGAGAGGCCATTACAAAGAATTTTGAAGTTTATCCCACGCACAACACTGTCTGCTCGAATAAAGGGTGACATGCGATGAGACTGAAGACAGCCAACCAGTGCGTCTTGCGGCTCCGCCTGTCAATGATTGGCGCATTCATGTAACCAATCATGGCGATCATGAATACATCGTTACCCTAATTAGGTGCACGTCCTGCTGCTTTGGCGTCGTGTTGGGGACGAAATCAGTATTGCTTTGATCCTCCTACTGGCTCAGTTCGAACACGTTGCATCGTAACTCAAGCTTACCTAAAACAATTACCTGTTTGCCAAATAAACGAGTAAGATATTTATTAAAGGCAGGTGTCAAAGTTGAAAAATCCAGTTAAGATGGAAGAGCTAAGGAAATATTACCGATTTTTCATATCCAAAATTATCTGATTATATTTACCTTTGTGGGAAAGGTTGTTGAACACGTCTAGATCACGGCCGATTTCCTCCGCGACAAGCATACTGGTCTGAGCTTTGAGGAGGAAACAACCAACGTCCAGCCATGTCGATAGTTTAGTTGCCTTTTGTGTCAAATGGGGAACCACAAATTCGCAAATGCACCCAAAAAATGTATCCGCAGTTTATTAAGGGAGATTGATTTGTCCTCACTTGGTTTGAACAAAAATAACAGCACATATTAAATAAAATTCACCGCTAATCTCCCAGTTTCATTGACTAAAGATTTAACCACTGAGATTAGTCTTTGGACAGTTACTTAAAAAAACTAACTTGCAGAATGTATCAAGGCAAATATCAAGGTTTTCAGTAATTTAATGCATTAAACTACGTCGAGAACAAATTTATTCTCCATTGTTGCCGTCACCACCGTTGCTAAATCTGGGGGCTTAATAACTGTAAAAGATAAATGGTGTTGAACGCTTTAATTATTTATGGAGAGGAATAAGGATTCACCAGCTAAATGAGAAAAGATGAGTGCATGCACCTTCGTCATCCCTGTGGGACGCCTCCTACTATTATTACTGCATCATTCAGTTGTACAATTCCAACGTCAATAATCGCAAAATTCTTCCTTGCCAGAGAGTAAAGAATTTATCAGGCAATAAGAATTCTACATCACTCCAATAATTATCGAAATTGCAAACTAATAGATGACTGGTTTTGCTTCAGATTTTCCTGTTTGATTTTAAGGAGAAGAACTGTAGCTCCACAATTATAGGTGAAAGTTCCACGGAAGGCGTCGTTGCACTCACAATTACAAAGATCCGTTTTCCAACACCTTGGTTGTTTGTACCAATTTGTCTGCAAGTCTAATTTGATTAATTAGTTCTGATGGACAAAAATTAACAAAAACGCAGCGATTTTTCTAAGGAATTCAAGCAATAAAGATTTATTAGAATATGGCAAAAATTGTCATGTGATTCTTCCCGTGGTTCTGCAGATGGAAGCACAGAAATGAAAAATGATCTAGTAAATTTACACCGGCTGCCTCGATCACCTAGACTTCTTTGCCTGGACACTGTCGCTGTTGCCCAGTGTAGCCGGCAAAACGCATTTTTAACATGATTTTCGGAAAAAACTGATTTAAATTTTAAGTTCAATTGGGATATAGCCTAGAATAATCCTTTCGTTGTGTGAGCGTACCCTTAGGTAATTGGGTGCGATCAGATATGCAAAATACAGCGGTTGAATCTATCCTCTAACTTGAATCCGTAATTCTCTCTAGGCATCAGTTGCGTGTCCCCTGGATTGCCAGATGAACGGTGCGAAGGAGTAAAAGACGTCAGTTTTGCCTCCCGGCCGTCGGCAGATCTTCCTTATCCGAATTGATTTGCCGATTTCGAAGTTTCCCTGGGTAAATTAGGCAAGACAGGCTCAAACCAACGTAGGATTTGTGGTAGTTTGACGTGCTATCACCAGAGAGGGAACTTCAAGTGGTTTGACAAATAACTTAAGACCACTCAACTTTAAACAACATTAAGAAATGCCTCTGCACAAGTCCAGAAGAGTACCAAATCCGCAACTCTGAGTCCAGCAGTAGGGCGTTGGACACCTCTAAGTCGGATTGCAGATTTGCACCCCTGCAATGTCCGAAGTATTCCTAGACCGACGTCAGCATAATCTACGATGTGCTCATGGCAATTCTTTACCGGCGTTTGGTTTACTTAAGTATGTCGGTGGTAATCCATAAAATGAGAAATCGAAGAGATGCAGTCAAATACAATCAAGTACTAAGCCAACAGCATATTCTTTAATAAACCCCATGTATTTTCCCCGGAATAATAGTCAATCTGTGTTCCCAAATGCTATCCTTAACATAAAGTCCACCTTCACTGAAGGGGTACTGTCGAAACCAGTAAATTAAAAGGTCATGTTTCGCTTTTGCAAATCCACTTAAAAAAACTAGGCAGCACTTAGACGAAGAACCGGCATTATTAAGACAGCAGATTGTCCATACTGACTAAAATATAATTTGCCAAAACATCGCGCTGATGACGGCCAGCAGCGTAATTTGATTTGGACCGAATCGCGGTAGTCTACCGACAGTGCATTAAATTCGTATAACTTTCAGTGAGATTACTGTGGTCGTTGTGGTGTAAATTTTGCATTAATTAGTTAAATTAACAAAGCGAGTGAGTTGGTTTTTTAAGTGGCAATTTTATTCAAACGACAAAGTGTAATCTGCTAAGTAAGACCAAGCCCCAAGGAATTAGTCGAATTAGGTTCTCGGGTGCTGTCAAAAGAATGAAACTTAAAGAAAATTTAAACGAATGCAGACGCAGTGTAGATTTACCCGCCTGTTTTTACATAAAAAACCTTGTAAAGGCGGATAAATGGGCAAGCTTATTGAAACCGGTTATCTGAAGTTGCGAACTCCGCTTCTCCACCTCGGAAAACTCCTTTTATTCTTGAAGCTGTGAGCAATGTCAGATGTTACTGGGATTCGCATATTTTTGTATACTGCGACGGCTATAAATGAAATTGGACATTGCAGAGTGTTTTACAACAAAATGAAAGTTCACTGTCGAGTAGGCCATACCTAGTAAGTGGTGAGCATTTAATATTGAGTCAGAGCGAGGGCGAACCGAAATATGGGGTGATTTGGAGAAAATAACCAGGTCGAATTTCAGAAATGGAAGGAAGTCATACTTGACAGCTGATTCAACTCCACGATGGCACATTTTCTTCTATAAATGAGGTGTAACAATTGTCATGTTACTCTCCGTTGGTCTTTGTTTTACTATATTGACTTCCGGTAGAACACTGTTCAGTTCTCCCCTCAGCAGACAAATTTGTACAAAATAGCCTTGCGGACAGACACGCCGGGTAGAGAACAACACAGAAGATCCGTATTGTAAGCAAATTACGTTTTATTATCCTAAATAAGGAATTTTGAAACGATAAACGGTAAATGTCAAACACCAAACGCATACAATGACGGCAGAGGTACGAATTGAACAGAAGTCAGTGTAGTTAAACAATGAGCTACGGGGAATGACATAACACATGTTACATGAGGGATTTTTAACCTTACCTGCCGTGTCTTGGGTGTCTGTGACCTTGGCGAGGTAGTTGGCTGCGCGAGCTTGATTGGCGTGTATTGCGCTCTGTTTTCCGAAATGCTTGAAAGTTCATTTTTACACGCCTAGTCACTTTCTTGGGACTGCAAAGAATTCTAATGAAGCTATTTAATTAGCAAAAAAAGTATATTTCAGCCAATGCTTAATTCCATTTGAAATAGCTTCGCGTGACTGCCATTACCTGTGTAGTAAACAAAGCCGCATGGTTTAAATGAGGCGCACAGTTTCTCTTAGATACTATTGGTTTAATTGGAAATAGTTCTAAGGAAAAAATATAATTTTCCGACATTATGAGAATTTTTGTAAACGAGGCAGCCACTCAACAATCCCACTTTAAAGGATCTCAACGCCCAAAACTCCCATGAATTATTTGAAAAAAACGCAAAAAGTATGAAGCATACATGCTGAATATTTTCTTATTGCATCTTGATATTGGGCAAATCAGAATGCATTTTGTGGGAATCGTTACTTGCCAAATAGAGAGATTTTGATGCATTGCAGGGCATAAATTCCAAAAATGTGAGATACTGACCTTAAGGCAAAAAACACGGAATATAGTAGCAGTCGTTTGTCAGTGACAAACAAACCCATGGCATGAACCGACGGGTCCTGAGAAAATCCCCGACAACTTAATTTGTATCCGCATTGAACACTGAAACCGCTTCTGCACTTTGCTTATGTTATGCCTCAATTCTGTGACTGGGTAGTATAATTCCACGCCATTAGTGTAAGCTCTAGTTTATGTGTCTGGGTAAATTACTCGATGTTTCTGCAAATTTGCTTTGCATGACATTTATCCACTTGGTTAAATAAATATCCTCATGGTTTTATCGCTATTTCCTACGGTTAAGGAAAATAGGGACATAGATTATGAAACATTTTTGGATAGATATTCTTCTGGTCCTTAAACTGTGATTTTTTAACCACCAGACTTTACTGGAAGGTAGAAACTGAAGCAAAGACTAGGGACATGCAGGTGTCGAGTTGTGAACGCATCCGTCCCACATAAATTTGATGTCTTACGAAGTTTAAATGCTTCATATGCGACACCATCCCAGGTGACATGAGAGATGCATGATCCTAATTGAGATCCTGGTCATGAAATCTAGTCAGGACTAAAAGTTGAAGTTCTTGAATTAAAACGAACCAGGCGCACTTCCAAGGATACACAACCTCATATAATTGAATAAAGTCGTTTATGGGAAGATGATAATTATCATGAATAAATACACTCCCCTATACTTTATCGCTAAAATTCATTGTGTAATTCAGCAGGCAATGCAGGACACAATCGATGGAGCGGACTGTCTTCTGCAGCAATTCAAAGTCAGTTCATCAGATTGGGTGACTTGGCTCGAAGGCATTGGCCGAGATCTGCAATGGAACACACACGCCCATCCGCGGCCACCCTCCTGCTAATTAGCGTACGCAGACGTACACAAGGCCCCTTAGTCGAGGTTATGCCACAACGCGAGGGGCGCAAACACGGAGTCAGTGGGGAGCATGGTGAGGTAACAGTTGTGTGCCAGATTTAATTACCAGCTTGACTGTTACAAGTGTTTACATTGAGGTAATTAGTCTGGTCATGTCAGATTTTGGCTTCTGCTGGGGGTTGTTTTTCACGTCGGTGATACTTTTGAATGCTTCGCCTCCATAACCTCGTCCAGTTGCCTCCAAGGCCACATTCCGTACCACCTCCCAGGCTACACTTTTACGCGGATGACCTGGATTCATCTAAGCTGAAGTCATTAACAAGGCTTTAGGGCGAAGTCACTTGAACTTTTAATCAATTTAACTGTCACCTTGTTTTGACTTTATTAAGTTACTTTTTCTACCCGCATACACAACCACTGTACAAAAACCAGATCATTTTAAATGAGGCGCGCTGCATGCGACTACTTTTAAACGCCACGTTTCTTTGATTTTATGTGAAGTTTCCACCTAAAATTAGAACACACGGTCTTCTTAAGGATCCTCAAAATAATCTTCAACAGGAAAAAAACTAACTTAGTAACCGAACCTTCGATAAGGAATGGATTCCCCCATCAGAAAGCGTAAATATGCGCCAAACGGAACTTTTTAGCTATGTTGTAGGTCAATAAATAGGGGGTTTTTAGGGCGTTCTGAAGGTGGGAAACAGACTAATAAAGAGTTCGCTACGCAAAATAGACAGTTATTCAACTTTCACTACGCGTTTTCACAGATGCCATTTTGGGGAAGTTATTTTGCGCACGAAATGTGAGTTTCTTGGTGGCGGATCCTCGGAGGGTCGGAGCCAACTGACATGCAACGATTTCGTAGCCATAACAAGAATTAGGGGAATAGAGACGAGAAGCAGGAATTAGTGAAGATATTTTTGGGCAGCCGTTTCTTCTTCCGAAAAAAAGGAACAGCTGTTGTGCGTGGGGAGTGTTATTGCAGGCACATTACCAAATGACCTGTACCCAACTAACGAACCAGATTATGCAACCCCGAAATAGACCTTGTTTCCCTTATTTTTGATGCTTGCAAGGGGTGTCCGTGCACCTTGTCATTTGTGGCATGCTGCAAGGGACAAGTATTTCAAAGCATCTAACGGAACCACGGTAAAAGTTCCATAATCTGCAAAAAAGGGGACTTTGGTCGCGGTAGTTGTGATTAACATGGCTGCCTTTTCTGACTGTAGATTACTACCTTACTTAGTCGCTTTCCGCATTCCAATTCCACTATGAGGGAGAATATTTTAGCTCCCCGTTCAAGTGACTTTCCCACCCTGAAATTCCCAGTTTTATTAGCCACGCCATTCGAAAATCCTAGTGACAAACAAAGAATGCCAGTATCTAAGCTCCTCCACCAATTCCTAGAGAATCATTTTTGCAAAGTTGGTGATGGTAAAATCACT
Source organism: Mesocestoides corti (assembly GCA_900604375.1). Classification (NCBI taxonomy): domain Eukaryota; kingdom Metazoa; phylum Platyhelminthes; class Cestoda; order Cyclophyllidea; family Mesocestoididae; genus Mesocestoides; species Mesocestoides corti. The sequence goes on from UXSR01000206.1 coordinate 8,385, forward strand.
TTTCGGAAGGACTCCTTCCAATGCTAACTGAAATTTCAATCGCAGAACAGAGCTTCAGTGTAGCATCGCAATTTCTGATAGTCAATATTTTACACCCATCTGACAAGTTTTTCAATGTGCTAATCCACAGTCTAACGAGTAAATTTTGTGAGCATTGAAACAAATACACTGAAGTCATGAGTTCAGTGATTATTGGGAGGCTAAAATAATGGATGGATGTAGTTCAGTATCCAAGTTTTCGAAATGGAAACGGATCGAGCGAATACCGATGTTGGCTCGCACGGTGACTTGTCTGCACACATGCCTTGTAGTAGGGTGATGTTTGCTTATATTACCACCCAAGTCGAGATAGTCAAGTCGGTAATTGCCCTTTTGTGCAACCCACACCTCTACGCACCAGTCCTTTGGCGTTCCAGCGCTTCCCCGATAGGTTTAGTTGCTAACCTTCTCTTCTAGACACCAAAAAACGTTTTAAGAGTTATGTGGATTAAGGTGTAACATTGTGGTAATTTTGCCCAGAGTAACCAATCAGAAAATTAGAGATAAATCCACTAATATATACATCTCTGCTGATTTGTTGAGCAGAATGTCTGTTCGACTCGATCAATAAATAATGTACTGGGATTTTGAGTGATTCAGCTGAATTTCCCTGGCCTTGGTAAATCTAATGTTGAACGAAAATACGAATGACTAAATCAGTGACTCTAAATACACTAACATCTTAAAAAGCATAGCCTTTCGCGTGTACAAACTTGAATCGCCGGCAGTAAGAAACACTCCTTCAGGAAATACCAATCTACTGACAAATGCGGTCAATGGAACTATCAGTGTATTTGAAAAGCTGCTTTTGCGCTGAAAAAAAACGAAGTTAAAAGTGTAACATCCCTGCCTTGAGTAAGGCCTGGGTATTGTTTGCGTAGAACCCAGGAAATGAAGTATTCCTTTCCTGTGGGGACAGTTTTTAACCCTACCTCCGTCTCCTTCCCTAATGAATGGTGGAAGAGGCACTGTCAATAAATAAAATACACCACAAGCTCGGATTCTGCAATTTTCTACAACAAACGATGCGTATCAACACATCCACTTCCCCTAAGGCCGAACCATTCAAGTGGTTAAATAACCATGCAAAGCCTCCGTTAGATGTTACCCTGAAGCATCACTTGGGTCCAAAACATCAGTCTGCAGTCTCCACGACTTCATTTATGAGGTATTTGTGAATAAAAGTCTATTGGAATCAACATATTTTACAGGTGTTTCAGGAAAATGTTACTGTGGCTGTGTAATTCATAATCTCCCTATACGCTATGGGTGCATTATTGGCATTAAAATACTGCTGTCAATAAGGTGTTTGAGTGTCCATAAAGTTGGGTTAGCAAAGGTTTGACTTACATAGACGGGTGCCCTGGAATTTATGCTATCTTCTCAAACGGTTTAAAAGAGGAATTAAGTAAAACATGAATTAGGACTTACCTTGTAAGGTGGTTTAATATCAGTACATTCAGGTTCAGTTGAATCACAATATCAGCTATTGGAATCCGATCATGTTCCCAAATTCACGAAATTCTATCGATTTGGGTAAGTCTTGACGATTAGATCTGCTATTGAAGACTACTTCACTGTCTACTTTTTCCGCCTAAGTTCAAAGACTTTGAAAATGTTCGCTGTAAAGTTAAGATGTCAAACCGGCTTAGAATGTTCCAAAACACCTTCTTATAAAGTTGACTTTAAAGAAGTGCTAGAATCGGTCAAGTGACATAGATTTAGTGTTTAAAGATGATTTTTCAGTCAAATATGAAAGTAAAGCCTGAATACTGTCTGTTCCACACTGATGGCACGTTCCTGTAATTAATGAACACAGTCTTGGAGAACTTAAAGATGGAAACCTTTCGTGAACATGTGGTGCATTGAAAAAGCCGCTAATTAATGTCTACATTAACCCATTGAAGACTCCCAGCATGTAGTGTACTTTCAGCTCCTTGGCTGTCATTAATAATATGCACCATCAAAAGCTACTCCACGATTTGAAGGCAATTTACATTGCTTTCACTGCTTCCTACTAAAGTTGAAAATTTGTACGAATTGATTTTATAAGTGCTATTTTAAAAAGCAATATTCCCCTAGTTGAAGAGCCACCTTTAATTCGTACATTTTTGCACGAGTGAAAACGCTCCTTTGTGTGAAATGAGTCGAATCTCAAAGCTTCATCGTCACGATTATGCTTTCGGATCGTCGACTTCTTAAACGAACTGTAAATTAAGATCTTTTCATCCAAAAAATCATTTGGGAAGTTATTTTGGCCATGAAAAGTGTAGTCAACACTAGGTCAACGTCGATCATGTCATTGTACTTGGTTTAATTCACCCATGGATTTCAAACTCTGACATCCTGTTATACTTTTTCTGCATGAAAACCCTGACTTCTGAGGGATATATATTTTTATTGCCTTCACAATTACCGATAACCTTTTGCTGCATTCGACTAGAAGAATTCGGCCAATCGTATTGTCTCTTTGAGGCAGGAAAAGGCAGGAGTAGAACTGACATGCCGCATTTTTTGCTTGCTTCAGTTGTTTTAAGTAAACGAAAATGCCAAGTTTGCATGGCCAAAATCAAGACTACCATTGTTCGTGCTTCGTTGGTCTTTTAAAAGAATGCAAAAAAAGCAAATATATGAAGAAAACACACCTTCGAAGGGACTTATAAAGCCTGAGCATGGCTCTCTTAATTAGGGTTTGAAAACTGATGCATTTAGTGGTTTTCTACTGAAAGACAGATGAATCAAGCGTTTTGCGCAAGTAATATTTTGGTCGCAAAAAATCTTGTCTTCATGGAATCATTGTTCTACTTTAAGCATTATCAGGAGTGCCATCTACAAGACATTTTTGTAATATCACATGACTTATGACCAAGTCCATCGCCGTGTGGTGGTTGCACTTCAGTAAGTAGCTCTTTCAGTACAGATACTGCCACTTTCCACCTTGAAAGGAAAAATTCCTGGTTATTTTATAATAATCTATCATGAGGAAAAGGATGCCACTAGACGTCTGAGAAACCATCAGTTTCTTTCTGAATAGTATCTATACTGTTGACTAGGTCCTTTTCAGGGGCATCTAAGAGAACTTGGGGTGAAAGCGAACTACCCGGGAAATGTAACTATGCCAAACTGTGCTTTTGAGCATTCCACGTGTTAGTTAGTTCGGATTGCCAGCAATTTTAAACTGTGTAATAGCTGCCTGAACAAGGCCAGATTTTGTAGTGACTAGAGGATTTAGCACTACCCTACAACCCTCAAGTTAACGGCCCGTAACTACCCGAGGAGAGGGGAAAAGGAGGCGACGGAGAACACGACCGTTTATTAGAGTCGAACTAGCCAAGTGGCTTTGTGGGCGTGAGTACGCGTGAGTAACAGACGAATGCTGACAAAGGCCAATAGCAAAAGGGGTGAGTCATTGGTCCGCTTGGGCCCTCATGCACGCACACTCACGCGGGGTGGCTGTCAGTCCACCACAATTTATCAATCAATTACTGACCCTGGGAGCGGTCCAACTAGTCGTTCACGCACCTCGACATTTCTTCATTCGTCGAAATACACTAATGATTCGTAGCCCTTCACTGCATCTAGGCAATTGCTACATTACTGAATTTTTTTAGAAAGGAGTTCATGAATAGTCATCCTAATAGCCAGATTCTCAAATTTAATCCAAAATGTTTTCGGAATTTTTAAATTCAAAATCACACACGATTTGGTGTATGACAATCAGACTCCCAAACGCTGAATTGTCAGCTAATAGGTTTTGCCGCACCATACGCTCGAGATGGTGCTGACCCTACCAAAGTATTTCATGGCTGAATTGGTCCACCTTTTCACTTTTTACTCTAACATTCAAATTAAGGTCAATAAATGGGCTGTACAACATCGATATCCGTTAGACGGGGACCATTAAGATTGGTGTTTAATTGAACCTCCTTCAGTTGAAACCTTATTGAGTAGCAGCCTAAAGTGATTGGCCGAAAATCTGGCAGTTTTAATCCACTTAATCCTCTGTTGCAGCCCTGCCATCTTTCAGCGCTGAGCAGTTTTATCCCGCCGAAACTTGCGGTTGCGCTAATCTAATCTTTTATTGGTGACTAGATGATGGTGGGATCCCTTGAGTACGCACCGAACAGCCTCATAATGTCAAGCTAGTCAAGAAAAAGTGCTACTTTTAATTTAATAGTGTTGTTTTAACCACACCTCGTGCTAAATGTCGAGGAAATTAGGTCCATCAGTAGTGTAGCAGACGTACCCTGCTACTAATTCATCAGAAAGATGTTTTAAGATGAGCAGGGAGGACGGCGACACAACTGTCTATTCAGTGACTCAACCCAGCGTGTTTGCCACGTCGTAGTGCATGCAAAGCCCCGTGTACCTCTCCATCGCAGGTGCATAATTGAGGGAATTTAGTGATGGAGGCTGCCCACCAGTAGAATTTCGACGAACTGGCGACCATACAAGCACCTAAGCGACAAGATACGTAGTCGAGTGACAGGATGGGTAAGTGACGAGGGGTGCGTGCTCACGCATGCACATTCCGAATGCTAATGAGGGGGGAGGGTAATTTGAACTCCAAGGCTCATAGTTAAGCGTGGCTATTTATTCATGCAGAACTAACCAAATCCGGTTAAAATCTAAAGTATAATCTTCATAATACAAACAAGTGCAGCTCCTAACGCATCTACTCGTGTTGAAGAAAAAGAGGACACCTTATTAATTATTCCAAAGAAAGGAAAGTTCTCTGTCAACTTGACCTTATTTTGGGGTCGTGCCCGTCGGTAAAATTAATTGATCAAAACTTTAACCATTTTGTTTTGGCATTGCAGCTTACTTAAATAAGTGGTAGTTAAAAAATCTTACGAAACGTCATTCATGTATGGAGATTCTAAAGCCTTCGTCTTTGTCCTCTGGTCGTGTGAGCACAATTAGAATGTCTTACGGTCTGTCTCTGACTTTGTCCGGTTCGTCTTTCTAGTTTTCTAGAATATAATGTGATTACGAAAAATCGCTCAGTTATGCGCCATCTGGCCAGTAGACACAAACCATCTGGATGAAATGAATGTCTCCGCCTCTAGTTTCCGACCAGAGCTCTGTTTTAAGGAGTTAAAACACATGACCATTGTATCCCTAAAAAAGGTTTTTCTGAGAAATCCGTTTAACTTAACTTTATAAGCAATGTGGGTGCACAAGCGACTGTGTGTACTTATTCTGCTATTTTAAGGGCTCATTTTTATGTTTTTACATGGGTAAGTTCGAAGCTATAAAAGAAGTCTTGTATTTATTAAATTAGTTACTTACTCTTCACCCCAAATGATGTCCCTTTAAGCCGATTTTCCTACCTTATGTGGACTTAAAGAATTTTGCTGAATTGCCTTAAGTTGTAAAATGAGCTAAAGGCCCCTTAAGGCAGTTTCGTCAAGAAATCTGGGTGCCCACACATATGAATTCCTCAGATTGCTTCGGTTTAAGTTCCCTCTAATTGCGTCTTAAATTTTATGGAAGCCAACTAGCAGACATCTTTTTTACTTGCTTCGCTTTCGCTGGTTATCTAAGATAGAGTTATATCCCGCTGGATGTATAGCACAGCATTTCCTGTCCTCAATCCAGAATTGGTAGTTTTTTGACATTAGCTTTATTTTTTGAAGGTTTTTAATATTGGGACAGAAAAGAGTAATTTTGAGATTACCTTGAACTTATCTAGCACAGTTACCAACGCCTGCTTTTAATACCCATATTTTAAAACATTTTTTTATTTATTCTCTCAACCTTAAATTCTACAACTTCCACAGGAAATTAGTTCTGACCTGCGCATGAGTCCAAATTTACAATTCGTTATATTCGAAGTAGAGAATATATCGATTTAACCTCATATTCGTGAGCATTTTCGCATTATTGATTTTCTCCATTCGTCAAACAGTATACAAATGATAAAATAATTTTTAAAATGGGGAATGCGCAGTGCTCTGGTTTTCAACTGAACCAGCTTCATGCATCGAAGGAAAGCTCGAAAGCCAGGCGTAAAAGTGACGTCATTGATCTTAAATTCGAAAAAGCCATTCAATGTGGAATTTTATTGCCTCCAAGTCCACTGGATATGGCCCGCCAGTTGGCCCATTTTTCAACGAAAATGATCCAGGTGGGCACAAGACCGTGCCTCCATAATCGATCGACTTGTACAGAACATGATTTCAAAACACTCACTGGTAAATTTTCTTCCCCTCCAAGAACTTTCAGTTCAAGCCCACTTCCCACTCAGTATAATAGTTTCCGTGATGATAGATATCGTTACATGTCTAATCCTACAATGAACTGTCAAGACGTCTTTGGATCACATTCTTCGCCATCTTTTGACGTGTTGCCTGGGACTTGTGTTTTCACGACAAAACAACCAATGTGTTTTGAGTTACCCGTGATGCAACAAGCACATCAGAAATTAATGGTGAGAGGTCCACAAGTAAATGACTTGCCTGCATTGCAACCGAAGACAACACATCAGAACTCGAGTGAAGGCGACGACACTTGGCCAACTCCGCCACCAACTGAATTTTTCGAATCAGTTAGACAAACGCAAACACCGCAAATAGCCAAACAGCAGCACGTGCAAATAGCTGAGGAACCAGAAATCATACCCCCACCAACGGTCGACACTCCAACTACTGGTACACTTAAAAAGGCAAGGTCATGGCACAGTCTCATAGACCACAAAAATGAGGAGAAAATCAGGGACAGCAAAGCCCCCCAGGCTATATCTATGGAGACTATAATGAGCCCGACCCCTACTCAGCGTAATTTATCAGTTGGTCGACCTTTTACAATGCCATCCTGTCAACATTTTTATTCAGGCATGTGTTCCAATTTGTCATATTGTTCACTCCCTCCCTGTGCCATGAAGAATTTCGCATTTTCCGAAACAAACCAGTCCAATTTGGGCAACGAGCCTTTGGATATGGGAAGGGGGTACTCTAATGGTGAATACTTTAATTATTATAATCCGCGTTGTCGATGTTGTGTGGCGCGACAAGCTGGAAACCCAGTGTTTCATCGGTCTAGACAGACCCCCATGATACCAGCATTCAGTATGGCCTGTTTGGGCGAGAGGCCTTTTCGGGATGTGTCTCGTTTTTCAAGGACGCATTCAATGCGCACCTACAAGTCGTGGACAGCAGAAGGTGAGAAAAAACGACTAATACGCTTTGGAACAATAAATTATGGTTGCTCCGAGTCCTTTCCCACCTCACCTGTGCGTGGAATTTCAGCGAAGCAAGTTGGTCCGGTTGGTGACACGAACGAGAGGAATGCGAGGAACACGCAGCGTCTGAAGTCTGTCTCATTTGGACGACCAAGTAGATTTCGCTTCTACTTAAAGGAGTTACCGGAAGTGACCAAGATTCTCATGGACACGGAGGACCGCAGAATTCGTACCATCTGTGATCGTTTCCAGTGTGACATGGAAGTGTACTCAAAGGTGCCTAAGTCTGGTTTCTTGCAGTATGCCATCGATATAACAGCACCGGACAGCACCAGTCTCTATGCCTGCTCCAGAAATTTGGACACGGCATTAGGATGGTTCCTAACTGCACAACTAACGGGTTCCCGAAACGTCAAATATTAATCAAGGCTGATCGAGGACAGTTGGTACCTCTACCTTTGCACAATCTATATTTGATCAATAAACCATTACATTTTACACTTGACATCACTTGAGTTGTGGCCACAGGTACAAAGCTCTCAGATAAGTGAAACATGGCAGAATAGTCAAGGGATGCCTAGGTGGGTCACACTAGGCTAGACTTGAATAGCAGTAACCAAAAGAACGATCCAGTATAGCCTCGTGTTACGCACCTTTTCCCTTCACCCCGTGGTCTTCCCACCGTGGCCTTCATGGGACCCAGCACATCGCTACACGTAGTTATCTGGTGTGCGTAATATGAAGTGAATTCGGGTGGAGTGTTAGCGAGGCTTCATTCCCACTGATTAAGTGCCCGAGTCTGCACCCCTCTTTCAAATAATTCGATCAACTCAACATTATTGTCAAAGATACTGAGCGCACTGAACATGCGTCAGGTTAAACATCATGCATCAATGACACAAACCACTATCACAAGTGCGTTCGCAAGGATGATTTAGGTAGACGCCAAAAATACCTGGATTTTGGTCATCGTGTCCGCCGATTCAGGTCACAAGTGAAATCAGCGTATTGCGAAAACGTCATTCGCAAATAATAAAGTAGTTGCGTAGCATTTTGTAAACACAGATTCGCAGTGCATTTAATTGTGTGGCAAAAATAGGTTCTATTATTGAATACATTCGAGGTGTCAGTTATTTGTGCGTAGTTACGCAAATGTGATTTACGTGACTAGAAACATTCAGAACTTGGATGGTCGTCTTGACTAGTGTGTTTTCATGTAAATGTGCCAGAATGTGGGCATGCAGCAGTAGACAGAGTGGTAAGCATCAAGTCAATGCTCCATCTTTGGCAGCTAAGCTAATGCTTTGCTCGTACGTGTAATTTGTCATACTCAACCGAGGACCATTATTAGCATGGTATCAAACTCCTTCGTTTTGACTAGGATAGGCGGGTACTTGAAGATCAACAATTTGAACTATTTACTTCCTCAACCGTGATTCACAAAGTTCACTGGAATTACGTGAATCACGTTTCCAAATTCGGTATTCAGCAAGGTTGTCGTAGGTTCTTACGTTTTGGGAAATCAAGTTTACAGTAAAGGGTCTGTTGAATCAATAATTACCTGTTTGTGTCATTAAATACTATGATCACCACTTTACATGTTAGCCCACATTTTGAAACATTTTAAGATCCATTTTATTGTAAGTGCTCAACAACCCAAAAATGAGTTATGCGTCAAAAAAGTTAAATCAGAAAAAAACCCTCCTTTTTTTAGAAAATTAGTTTTCTAATCATGTCTCAGTTTTCCGCATGGATGAGGTGCTAGCTAAGAACCTCGTTGCGTTTTCCACATTGGGTCTGTATCCCATCTTCCCAGCCGCCCAAACCAAGCCTCGTTTTTGTGCCCTTTCGACCACACTTGCGTGATAAATGTATTGAAAAATCTGAAAGCAAATGTTTGATTAACAGAAAGGGACACGAGGAGTCCATAGGATCAGTTAGGTTTCCACGAGTATTTCAGAATTCCTCGATGTCACCATTTGTATAAGACAATGTTAAATAGGGTTTTTTGTCAACAATTTTCTGTTTCACTGGTGACATAAGTTTGTAAGTGGAAAGATTGTAAACATAAACGTGAGGAATACAAAGCATTGACATACAGCACTTAGTGCGAGTCATGTGGAAGACATCTCGATGTCAAATGACATTAAGAACTAATAATTCAAGGTTGCCATGCCCCTGAAGGTATCCAACCATTGCAAAATACTATCACAAAGAGTTGTGGTTGCAAATATTGCCATGAATATCAGCGAGGACACGTTAGTTTTTTATTGTTGACAATTGGATTAGACGTATCCTTGCTCTCCGTGGCCGCTTTCCGCACAGTGGTATTTTCGAAAATTCTCCGCATTTCATCCCTTCTGTAAGGTTGATTAGTGCCATATGTGCATGGGTTTAACCAAGGAGCCACCAAGGTTTCCAGATGTGCCTCTAAATGGCCGCTCACGGCAACAACAAAAGCGGGGGACGAATTCGCTGGTGTAGTCTCATAATAGTGAGATACTGGTGCTAAAAGAATTGCGATGGATTTACTGATTGGGATACTTTCTAAATGACAGTTCTCCCCTCTGACAACCGTGGCCATTCTCATGCACAAAGTTCTTGCACCGCCTTTTCCACCACTCAACTTATGTCACAGTTATAACCCGCACAGTTGTCACTAAACCATTATTTCCTTGCCATCAGCGTCACGTTAGTATTAGTGCATATTCGCAGTGGTTAAAAAGATTGATGTCAAGTAAAGACGACAACGTTAGGTGACATATTCAAGAGCGATTACAATCAAGCGAATAAAAAGGCAAGTATGGGGAGCGTTGCAAATGGACCTCTGTATTCAATGGAAGGTCTAAAGGTCCATGTTTTGCGCATGCTGACGATTGCCTAAATGCCAGGGTAGTGGGCCTTTTTGCATGAAACGCACTTGATGACACCAGCACTACTTAAAAACAACCTTCTTGCCTCGCATGCAAAATAGAAGACTCCGCGACAGGATTTTCTCTAGGACACGGAAGACTACTTTTAGCCTAATGGCTGGGTCTCCAAAAGAGCTACATTTAGTGCGCGAGACTGGGAAATCCGATTTTGTCGAACGATTTTTGGCGTTCACCTAGAGAAGGTCAATACGCCAGCTAAGTTAGGGTGTCTAGAAACCAAATCTCACTACCCTTTTCCAGATATGCTGCGTCCTTACTTGCTATAACTAATCTTTGGCAAGAGGTGTCAGAGATTATGTTGTTTTAATCAATCACGGCTTTGAGCTGCAGTTGAAGCCAACATGGTGATTTGTTCGTGGTCGGTTCAGAATAGCCACTTCGTCCCAACAGAAACAATTATTTCAGGTCCAATGAAGCTTAGACCAAATCCTTGCGAAGGCTAATTTCAAGTGTCGACTGCAGTAAATGGGCATATCATTCAATTTTTCATGGTAATGCTGGAAGTTCAGTTCGATAGTGCTTAGAATACAGCTTCTCTCAAGTGTATTTATGCTAGACATTTTTAAATGTCAGATTTAAATATTGTTATAGCACGATTACACTTGGTGCTAAACAAACTGAAATTTCTTGTATGTAGTAAATCACCTTGTGGTAAGAGAGCGACCTGTCAAAGAGATTTTTTTTAAAGAGTAAGAAGTTATGTAGTTATGCTACAAATGATTGTAGCAACAACCTGTTTTATACTGGCGGTTGCACAAATAAGTGTCCAATTTTGAGAGATGTTTTTTTTTCAATTAAATTATCCATACAAATCAACCAAAATGTGTCCTGATTGACAATGAAAAGCCATATCAGCTTCATGTAAAATCAATGGCAAATTCAAAAATGAACGAGCTTTGGAACTGCAACAAAAAATATTCAAGGGTTTTATTATAATTGTGCTTTTATTGCTCGAAAAAGTATAATTGGATTATTTACCTTCAAAATGATAACTTCGGCGGCCTCTTGGCAAATACAGTGACATGTATTTAGGAAAAAATTCTACATATTACCACACTTAATGACAGAGAGGAACAACATAGTGGGAAAAGAAACTGGAAGCATGGAACTGATAAAGCAAAATACTCAGCAGGAGTTGTATTGCCAAATTCGATAAAGGTGCTGTTATTCAAATAGTTGCTGTTGGCAACTTTCGACCACATGTTACTCGACAGACTGCAAAAGCCTGCAAGGGGGTTACAGTGGGACACCCTCCATCAGCACCTGCGAACTCCCTCGACCTTGAAGTCAAAACTAAAAAAGAAGAAAAACCAGGTAGTCCATGCGAACCCTCGTAATCATCCAGCATATTTCACATTCTCACTTCGTGCCCACTTATTTTTGAATCTCATGTTTACGAAGCTTCCAGTTTCATTGCGCTGCTTTGCTCCAGACACACCCAACCAAAACAGCACTATGGAAATGACTTTGTATTTTTGCCATGGAATACCTCTCGATTTCCATAGTTACTTTGGAGGCACGCATGTTCAACCTTTAGTGAGCGACCGCATCTCCATTAGGAATACTTGTCTGTTCAGAGTTGATTATATTTGAGCACTTGTAATTTTGCTCAATCAAATGCTGTCTATACTAATCCAACGATTTTGGTGGCAAAAAAATGCGTTTAAACAAACTTCCTGTGTCTTAAGAGTTAATTACTTCACGTCACTTGCAATTCCCTGGTAATTTAATGAGTACTAAATGTGTCACAAGCACCCTAGACGTGATGGTAGGAAAAAAAACAGGCAAGAATGAAGAAGCTCCATGTCAAGATGGCGGTAAGTAATTGCGGATGATGGGGTTCTACATGCGCAGTAATAGTTTCGATTTGAAGTCAGCATTTAGAGCCAATTTGCTTTCGCTTGTATCTTCGTTTTAAATTTGCCTGCTGTATAGTCATTATTAATCTGTCGATGTAGTGGGTTTTGGCAGAAAACCATTAATCTCCCCTACCACATTCAAAAGTAAGTTGCAATAATTGACATCCTTAAATAATCTAACCTGCGCCAGAGTGAAGGTGGATGGTAGTGCAATTATGCAACAAAGGTATCATCACTGCACTGCTTCCCCATCGAAATCCAGGTTGCGAGTCTTGAGCTCTGGAATCATAATATTCACTTTTGGCAGCCACTTCGCTGCAGTCGCTTTTGTTCACAAGTACTACAATACTGCGATTCTTTATCCGTGCGATACATTCGTACAGAAATTTAGAAAGCCCGACTTCTCCATCTTGTAAGATAAGAGTGAATTCGAGGTAAGGCGTTCTGCACATTTATTTCTGACGGCTATCATATAGGCAAGGCAATGGCTACAAAAAGACGCTTCAGGGATCAGAAAAGGTGGCGAGCCGATGAAGCAACGCCTGATGAGTGAAGCAGATCATCCTAGTGTATACAATTGACAGTTTCAAGAGTGAATTAGACGCGACGAGAGCAGTAATGAAGAATAACATTATTAGGGGCTCATAAACCTTCGACTTTGCCGAAAAAAGCCATATTTAAAGTACCAAGCTGTACGCAATGCCAATTCGTGTATTCATGTCTTGTTTGGATAAAGCCCCATTGTGGGTAATTCTTCTGGAACCATAAATCACACATATGATCGGTTCTCCGTATGAAGAGGAAACCATCTGTGACTGTTCTATTATTAGCCAATATTTTTAGCATGTGAATGGCTAGAGAGACTCCACTTGTCCGATTAAGTGATAATTTCCGACCTTCAAAAGTGAGACTCCCGTTCACATGGCACTTCAATAAGGTCCTGCCGCCGTTTTACAGTGAACTGCAATGGCTAAAAGTATATTATTAAACATTAAACACAGAAAGCAAACGATTATTCTTAAGTAAAATGATTTTTTTTAAATTTCGATTTATTTTAACGACTAAAATATTGTTCCCAGGTTTTTTAAAGAACTAAAACAAAGCGAATTAAAATTATTAAAATACAACAAACCTATGCTCACCATTTGCACAGTTTGGCTTCTAGTTTTAATCTGGTACACCAAATTATCCCTGAAGAGTATAATAAACACGTTAAATGGCAGTACAAATGATAATTACTTAATTAGATCGAGTTAAAATAAATGTCCTCGCCCGATATGACAGCGTCCAGCCAGTCGAAAAATACAGCGACCCGATTGACGGGTAGCCTTTAGTGTACTCGGATTGCTCGTTTTTGGATAATGACTGAACGCAACTTGACTCTGTACCTGTGGTGCATTTAATCCATTAATTAGTTCAATGTTATCTGTCAGTGGAATTTTCTCCGTGAACCACCGAGCATATTTTTTCAAATCACGGAACACAACAGAGCAGGCTGCAGAATGCCATATTTGGTAGAAGCCACCACATGTGAATGACCGATCGGTTCTGACCACACCTCACACTCTAGATAGATTTATGTTGGCGCCATTTCCTGTTAGGCTTCTTAAAGTGTCCTGGAATTTACGTCCCACTTGGACTACACCAGATTACGATTGAAGCACTTTAGTTTTATGCGTGGAAAATATCCGTCACGATACAAAACACGTGAGTGTAAAGTTTGTTTACGCTAACTTAAGGGCTCCACAAGTCCAACTGTGCCACTGCTTACTTCGAACTACCTCTAGTCAGCATTGTCATTCCCTCTCTGTTTAACTTTGCTTTTAAGCACGCAAGAGGACGTTTTTAAGTGAAACTGCTAAAAGTTGCTGTGGAGTTCCTTTTCCTTGCTTGATTTATCTAAATCTATGCGTTTTCTTTCAATATGTGAATTTGTAGAATCAAAAAGCACGGGTAGCTATTTGAAAAGAAGAAGAAACTAATATCTTATAAACTGGATATAAATTGTTTGCAAATAGAAATTAAAGTCTGCAATTTAAAGGTTAGCGCTCATTGAGTCAGGATTGAGGTCAAGAGCAAACATCCGCCAAACCACAACGTAGGCTGATCCTCACTTTCAAAAACGGGGCAATTAAATGAATCGAAAATGCATAACATTTGTCCTAGACGATTATTCGGGCTCAAGGTCTCCAGTTAACTCTCCATCTCACTAATTAGAATAAAAGTGACACTTGTTGACTGAGGAAACAGATTAAGTGGTTGGACAAGGCAAAATCTTGCGCGACTTCAAAGATTAGGGAAAAACCCAAGATGGAAGTGGATGTGTCTACTTATTAACCAACTATTAATTTGTTTTCAGCTGGTGGGGTTCCGACCTGTGGCCTTGAACCACACCGGGGCTGCTAAGCGAAATTTGGCTCGTTTACGCCACTCGGATATTAGAAAAGACAAGGAGACCAGACATTTTAACTGAGTTGTGCCGTGTGTGTACAAACGCTCGTTGTGGTGCATGTCTAACGCAGTTATTGATCAAGAGAGCCAGGTTGATCAAATAACTGATTGGTCGAAAGAAGTCAACTGATAGCAGGGCGCAGTATGTCGCAGATGCGGCAACCCGCTTAGTTAACATGAATTAATACGATTCACTATGCAACCAGGTGAGAATGCAATGCGTACAGACGGTACTCGTAAGTTCTGCATACAATAAGTCTAAATATTTCAAATGATCAACTTTCTGAAGCCGATACTTCGTCTTTCCTGCCAGCAAATGCTGTCTACGCAGTAAGATCAGGTAATGTCAAATGAAAGTGCATTCAAATAAATGAGTAGTTGCGTAGTTAATTGGAAGTCTGCATCATCATCCTCATGATGCTCTTAATTCCCGTATTTACCGATGAAGGCTGTTTCATAATCGCTTTCCATCATGCCACCACCTTAAACACGAGTGTGCCACGTGTGATCGCTATGCGAATACCTGTGATCAGCGAAAGATTCCTGCAAGAGCTAAGAGTTTTGGCCATGGAAGTAAAACCTAGATTCAAGGTACTGACCCTTTTTAAGATGTTGGTTGCCGAGATTACCGATTTCGTCCAAAAGACACAAAACAGTAGTGAAGAATGAAGGAGATACGTTATATTAATGTATTTTTCCCGTAGAAAGAACACCTAAAATAAGTTGTTATACTTGTAACTAATTTTAGACTATAAAAGGCGCACGCCTTAGCTAGCCATAATGGCCGCATTGTTTATTTGTTTGAAAGAATTAAATATTAATCAAAATAAGTACATTAACGAAAAGATGTTTGTCTTGATGAAATGCTCAGTCTCTCCATAAAAACCAACATTGATGTGCTTGGTGGTCAGCCAAAAATAACTTGCTAGCAGAGACTTACTAAATTTCTTTACGTTACAACGAACAGTTACCCGTATTGCTTTAAAATTTAATTTCGTTTCTCGTAACTTTATTAATTCATTCAAAAACTTAATTTGAATTTTCAATTTGCTTCAAGCCGGCTCAGTTTAATTGCTTTTGCTGATATTAACTTCATTATACCTGAATACTACCACTTTATTTAGGGCATTGTCGAGGTTTTAAATTAGCGCCGGTTTAAGCCACCAATATGGCCTAAAGGCTTAGATATCATAAAAACAAATGTTTAACTGTAATTAATTTTCTAGCATTAGTGAAAAGTCACTTTGGATGGATTATCAATTCGTCTTCTGTGCATAGCGAAAATCTGTTATTCTTTGTTGAATTGCTTTCATATTTAAGCGTACAATTAGGATTAATTAAAAACGTCGGGAATGTGCTCCTGATCAAGACAGCACACGATGGTGGAAGGCGTTACCCTATTGATTTAACGTGAAGTTGAAATTTGTATTACCTGTATCCAATAATGCATATTCGAGCTAGGTGCCGCCAACATTATTAGAAATTGAGAGATGATATCTGGCGATATTTACCAGCAACAGTTCACACATATAGTGATCGCTAACCCAGTGAATATAAGTGTGAATGTGTTGGGGATCCTACATTCCCCAATACGGCTCATCGAGGGTTAGGATTTCGTCATTGTTCACACAATTCCCCTAACCACTCCTTTTTGGTGGATAAGTCATCCACGGCAAAGTACTAACACCTTATCTGTGCTAATCCGCCTTGATTCATCAAGCCAAGGTCATTCTTAACTTATAAAAATGGACATATTCTAACCAAGCACTCGGCCTTTGCACCAGGTCCCTCCTTGTTCTACATCAATGTGAGAAGGTGGGTCTAGCATCAGACAATGGATTTGGGGTACCGGTTATCTGAGTGAGCAGTGATGGTTTCTGGCAAAGCTTAAAAATCGACGACGCGGGTAAGATGGATGGACAATTGCTCGAGCGGATAGTGTCGATGCTGGCAGATGGCCAGCCATCTCAGGCCGCTCCCGTCCGTTCGCCATTACTTGACGACCTCGCCAATAGTATCTCGGAGTTAACCTACAATCTGGAAAACGGTGTAACGTCCGAGTCCTTGTATCGGCGTTATAAAAACCTGTTCCGGATCGACCTCAGGCCACAGGATGACTTGTGGAGGGTCAGCCTTCTTACCTGCAAACTGGATCCAGCAGTACTGGAAAGGTACTGCGACACAATTCTCCCTAAATCTCCGCACGACTACACACATATCTCTCCTTACTTCCAAAAGGAATTTCAGCACCGAAATAATTACCTGTCATAACCGCATTGCTGCACAGAGCGAAACCACTAACTTCTACAAAAGACAGTACTTCTGATTAATTTCTAACCTCGATTGGCAAAATGTCATTAATACCCCCAGCTCAGGGTCACCGGGAGTCTAAAATATACAATTTTTGATTAGGCATACGTCAGTGCGCGACCACTAGCCTGTTTGAAGGAAACATCCTAAAAATTTTATTGCAACATCCAATAACAACTCAGGAAACAACTTGATCGTAACTTGTTTTAAGCATTTTAGGCGAATTTTGGCGTCGGAAAGGTCGGTGAAATAAGGCAAGGTGCAACCACTCACCTGAAAACGGCGCCATCTCATTTTCATTTTTTTCCGTTTCGTGCGCAATTCGGCGAGAGGATAATAAGCAAAGGTGTTAAGACCTGCTGAAAACTTTCCTGCCTTTGCTCCATCTTGTCGACCTTGTTTAAGACATCCTCTCGAAATCAATTTTTAGACCAAAATTGATCATACAATTCACAGGATTTCTCTATAAATTTGTCTATAATGTGAACTAATTTCCCTCAAAGTGCCTCAAATCCTAGCAAAGTGACTAAAGTTAAAAACAATTAAAAAACAAAATCAGTCGGTCTGGACCTTTCTCTTTCGAGGGTTTGATTTGCCTTTCATAAACAGGCGCCAACAGGACAGCAGATTTCGGCGTGACGCAAGACGTGTTGCGTCTAAAATAAGCTCCAGACGCCCAGCAGTCTCAGGAGAGGTGGTAAACCAAATTCGCGATTCCTTTATTCACTCTAAGGAAGCATGCTTGAAGAGAAATCCAGAAAACCAGGATTCCAAAAGTCAGTTGCTTGACGTGTTATAAGAAAAAAAAACTGAATTGACAAGCAAGAGCGCAAAACCATCCGTGGAGATATGCAAAGGTAAGTTGAAGTCGTTGACGTTGAAAACGGCCATACTTTTGCGATGAGGCCACATTCTATTTGGATTTTAAAGGGAACAAGCAAAATGCTCGCATTTGTAGCCAGTTTAGTTTAGTTTATAGCAAATGTGCTCTGCGCCATATGGGATGATGCCGAAAATTCCTGGCAATTACACGTCTACTGCATTGAAAATTCCCCGTATGGGTGTGTACCAACGAGAAACTAATGAAAATGTGGATTGGATGGGCTACTGAAATCCCACTCATCATCACCTAACTTGACTTAGCCTGATGCATTTTGTGGCGTTCATGTGGAAGATCTGGTTTGTGTACCGCCACTCCATATATGACACGAATTCCGGTGCATTTTGATATGGCCGTTCTCATTTTGCTTTCTTGGACAGTTGCAAAAGGAAGCATTTTTCTTCACAATTAACCCTATCAAGTGCCACTTCTCGTCACCAATCTTCACGCCCGTTTGGACCTCACAACTGATGTTAATATTTAACGCGAACCTTTCATTTAAAGTTTTACTCAACAATCGTTTACGCTTTTGAGCAGGAACGTCTACCATCCAACCTATTTCGAACTCAATCTCACGGGACAAAAAATCCTAGTTACTTGTATCTCCATCACATAATCAGCTACTTTTTTTAAAAAAATTCCTTTTTTTCAACGACGTTGACTCTGAAGGCCAGGTCTTTTTTGGCATGGGATTTGTATAATTCTTGGTAGTTGTGTGGATTAATGATTAATGAAAAGCAATTTCTAATCAGGGAGCTTCGTGTCAATATGAGGAGCAGTGCAGTCCTAGTAAAAGATAGTTTGTGATAGGTCAGGTGATTAGGATGAATGGTACAAAATGGTACAATGGTGCTCCAGTTTTTTTTAATTTTTATGGCCCTGTGCAAATTTTTAATGCGTTGGCCGTTACAGTTCCTTGAGATTGACCTGAATTTGACGTAAAGTCTGCTCGCGCCTACTACAGTTTTAACTTGTTTAAACTCCACGAAATCGAAGAATATTCGGCCCCAACGATTATGCGTTTTTTAGTGTCATTATTCATAGCCACAAAAAAAAAGTGGTAGTGGAAACGTTTGTCCCTATGTTTGAGCACACCCGATCCTGTACGAAGAACCTAGGACTGACTTTAATGTGACGACCATGTGTCCTAGTGTTGCTGCTGATGCGGAGAAACAAGTCATGTATTTTCACATCAAACAAAATAGCACAACTCTGTTCTACATTTCCTTTATCCACAAATCGGCTTTACCGGTGTCACATAATAGTTTCATTTATTGACCAATCAGTTGAAGCTAAACACGTAAGCGTTCAGCATTATACATTTCGAAAAACCACACGGTGGCTGCATTGCAACAGGAAGATACATGCTGCACGAATTGGCGATAAAAATTACTAAGGAATTTCATTTTCTGGTGTTAAAACAAAAATGGCAACCTTTTTAAAATTATTTTTGCTTGTAAACGCTTAAAGGGTTTTTCGGTCACGAAAATTTATGCAGCAGCACGGGACCTCGCACCATTACCCATGTGTTCCATATTTCCGATGACACCTTTGACCTGATCACTTACTACTCATATGGTTTTTTTCAGTGCGACCAACTTCCAGTGACCAGTTCTCCGGTTTCGACCATATTCCCTCGAATTTTGAGTGTGGTTGAAATTTTATGCAGACACAACATTCAACATTTAAGGATAAAGGTATTCTGGATTTTCTGCGGATAATACTAAATTTGGGTTCTAAAGAAACTAACCAATTGCAAGCCCCAATAGTAGGCTACAAGGGATCTAAATCAATCAGAATCAATGTATATAATTTACAAATGTTGCCAGTTTTTCTGTAAGTTGACTGCGATCCACTGATTGGATCATTTGAATTACCGAAAGCAGCTCTGCGACGTTTTTGATTTTGAGAACATTAAAATTTTTCTTATTCTAACCATGATTATGGTAGAAATAAATGTGTAATTCTCGAATATGGCTCTACTCTAAGCACTAATTCAAAATTCAGTCTGTTTCTATAAATATGATTCACAGTGAAATGTTCAAATATCGCAAGGAAAGCAAATTGACAACTGCGTACTTGTTTCATTTTTTAAAACATTTTCGGCCATGAGGTAAATTCACTGAGCAATGGTTATTACTAAAAAAAAACTGAATGAAACAAAACTTTTTCTCCCAAAACCACAGTTGTGGATGAGTGAATTCCTCCATTTCTCTCGCTGAACACACGGTTGATATCTGTGACTCCAAGTGGAAAAACAAGTAGGTTTTGCGTGTAACTTTATGCACATCTGGGCTTTTCCTGCGTTGGACTTGGCTCCTCGAAGAGAAACCTCACTGCTGCATTCAGTCACCATTGGTAGTGAATTTTCTCCGGGTAGTTGCGGGATCTTAACCAACGTGGTTGCGAGGTAGCACCAACAAATTTGCGACATTTGGTTCCCTCGACATGATCTCTTTCTAACTTAAATGTGGCTGTCATTTTCATCTGCATCTTTATAAAAACATCACATCGCACCTAAGAATAAAGTGTTTGCCTCACTTACTATTTAAAACTTTGCCAAAATCAACTTGCATTAATTTACTCCTTACCATTCGCAAGCTTACTGCATCTGGTTGCCAAATCCTCCTTACACCTGATGACAACTACACAAAATTACTTTGACAGCATGACCTTTGCAACACTTCGTTTACGCAAGGAACGTTTCGACCATTTCGTAAATACTTACGAAGCCTAGAATTGTGACGTTAGCAGTCACGGAACGGTTGAAAGAAACCTGTTGCCCGATCCCTCTTTGAAAACCAAATCACCCGTCTCAATGCAAATTTGCAAATCTTTTATAAAAGAGTCCCTTTTAAAGACATTCTATGTCAAGAGGCTGAACTCCTGGTGAATGTCACCTGCTGATTACCATGAGTCTGTAAGGTTTAATTTGAGAAAGCGTACTTAAACCATTAAGAGCACCAGTGAACATTACTTGCATTAACCAGCTATGAACCCCAAAATTCCAAGTTCGCATTCCATGGAATGAGGGATAGGTAAAGGGAACGATTTAATTCGGACGTGGTCTCAACTAACCAAGAACTCAAGACACAGTCGCAATGCTTCAGCCTCGTCTAATCCTACTTTGAGTCGTTGCGGTCATCCATAACATCTAAGCCCAGTAACGTTTGTAGAAAAGGGTACAGTAGAGGAATCACGGGTTTATGGGAAATCACGTAACTACGGCGAATTGAAACATCTAAGCATAGACCTAAAGGAGCGAGGGTCACTCGCAAATGAGACACATTGGAGGCCGGTGGCAGTATTTTATTTCAAAACTAATCTCACAATTTCTTCTTAATTCACACTAACCTAATTAAATGCAGCAAGCGCAGTCTTTTCTAATTACCACGATGAAATTTTTCTAATTTGGCTAAACTTTCACTTGTGCCGTTCAAATTCCATCGTAGTCCCATTTTAACAAGTGTTGAAAGTGTTGTCTCATGTAGAACTCTATCGCAATGTGATTCCGTGAACAGCCCCCGCGTTACAAGTTTTTTATTGTCAAGATTAGTAAAGATATGAAACCAGACCAGATTTTCACGGTAAATCCTTGTGTGAGACACTATTTCGGTGCACATATCTCAGATGTAAATAGCTTATTTGACGTAATTAGAAGGCGGGGTGCTGAAAATTGGATAACTCGCTGAGGTGGGCAGTTTAAATGACACGGCAATCTGCACTGCTTGTCTCTTATAGCATATGAATTTCGATGAGCTATCAACTCTCTACATAATGAACTCAATCCATTCTATTCCCGCTTGTTCGACAAATCAATAATTTCAATTCTCTCTACTATACTAAATGGGCTGGTTGGCATATTTTTATTTTTGCGATAATTAGAATAGACTGAATGATATCGTTTTATTTTCCCACCTTTAGCGGTACTGGATTTATGACTTTGTGAACAAACAACTTCCTATGTTGACTCGCAGTCGATCGGCATTTCCTATGCGGGACTGTACTATTCTCTTATACTGACTCAGCATATTCTCTGCTTCCCTAGTACCTCAGAAAGAGTAAACAACGTAATCTAAACAGCGTGAAGCAGAATGCGCTGGAGGCAATTTTTGTATAAAAATCGACGTTTTGTTTTGTCTTCAGTTAAAGTTCTAATCATTGCCAGAATTCAGTCACAACTTTGACATCACCTATTCCATTGACATAATTCCCTACATGACCTTTAGTCGTGGAGACCCAACGCGCCTCGGGATAACGTCTGTTACGTGGTCTAAAGTCATTGGACTGCCAGAGATCAGGGGTGGTCTGGGGAAGCGGTGATGCTGGTATACCCCATTCACTGAGGTATTCAAGTTGACGTTTGACTAATTCACGCTTGTCCCCAACTTTAGACGCACAGAAAGAGGCGAAACAAAAGACAAGAACATGCAGCTCAAGTGGCGGAGTGTGTGAATTAGTTGTACAAGGAGACAACAGTATGCAAGACTCCGAGTAATTTCACTAAAAGGGTTCCACTTGTCTTGTCCGTCTAACAGATCCACGCACCAATCGTCTGTGAAATTTGAACACCTTGGTTTTAACAATCTTCAGTCTTAGGGCTTTCACATCCCAAATTCTAACCAGTTTAATCTCAAACCGTATTTACGGAGTGTTTTGGGCAATATTAGAAGAAAAATGATACCCTTTGTTGCCATGAGGACACTAAAAAACTATACACAGGTAATGTGTCGGTTTGACCGTAATTTTAGGCTAATTAGTCAAAAGACAGTGGCTTCTTTAATGTGTGCGCAAGTTGCTTTTGTCAACTACAAAGCTTGGGACTGCAGGCAAGCTTTGATGGGGATTTGGCAAAACCATGGACTAGTTGGAGCCATATACAACGGGAGGCACTAAAAAAATAAACGAGACAAGAGAGAAGAGATGCAGATAAGCGTATTCCAAGCCAGTAGAGGCGTGGTGTACAAGGTAACAAGTGAATTTATATAGCCTTGCTAAACATCGATCCCTGGTAGAACAGTAATACTTCACAAAATTCCTTTATTACCAAAAGGTTGCGATCTGGATCATGGAGCAGGAGTTGGGATTTGACCTTCCATCTCTTACTGCCTGCGGGTAACAAGGAATGTCAAGGAATATGGGTCGGCTTCATTGGAAATGGGTGTACGGTTGTCGACAGTCGGAAGATAAATGTGGGGCGGTTGTAGGCACAACTTTTCCCATGGGCACGGAAATTGATGCGTATGAAACAATGCCTGGATTGTGATGTAGATGACTGGAAAGTGGGGCTAAATTTGTTGACAGTGCAGAACGATCAAGCCAAATAATAGGAATTGGAAAAAAACAGTACAACGGCATGAGCTAAGACAACGGCTTTAGCAATTAGTACATTTGGTTCATCAAGGTTTGAAAGAACAAAAGTTTATTTTTACATAACTGAGTCAGCGGATATCTGATAATGGAGTCTTTTAGCTGACCAATTTGTTTTTCCTGTCTCGGGGGTAAATCAGCAAACCACGCAAACAATGCGAGGGCACGCTCTAAGAAATGCATGGTGGGTGTAGTTACCACGCAAAGAAACATAAAACCACTAGCGGTTGTTTGTTCGCAGTGATTTATTAACATTTTGCGTAATTGGAAGCGATATTGAAAACGGTCAAGGCATTTGCAATATCCTCAAACTTGCAAACTCGACTACTAGTTCTCCTCAAATTTGTGCAAACATAGGGCTTTCCAAAAATGCATTTTACATTTTAAAACATGAAATACACTGATTTCATCACAAATAGAATTGTACCAGAGAGACTTTGTGTCCCTGGAGGGCGTTAAAAGAGTTAAACACATGCTTCATTTAAAGTATCTGTGTTTCATAGAACCTAGTATACTGCTTTAAGGTTCTACGTGTGGTGCTTGGAATAGCAATGCCAAACTGCGTCATCTTTGCATCCGTTAATAGAGGCGAAATGAATGGGACTTACGGGTCCATCCAAACACCCAACAATTTGTCCTGAACTGTTAGCCAAGTTCCACAGATAGAAAGTCAAAAAAACCTGGTAACTTTTTGATTGGATGCCTCGGCTTTGATCATCGATGCTTGTAAGTAGTAAATAAAATAAGTAAGAGCATTAAGTTGACGGAAGCAGCATCATAGTTGAGCAAAGTCTAATATGCGAGGCAGCGTGCAAGGGAACTAATCTGCACTTTGGTCGTGGAAAAATTTGTGTCAATGTTTGGCGAATTAAGAAATGTCTAATTATCAGTTAATATATATATATATCCCTCCATCTTCAAATATATCTGCTAAATCATCCATTCTCACGTCCCCAACTATTTTCATGACCAACCTGTTTGCTCAAATTGACAATTGCAAAATGTCCATAAACTATGTCGCAAATTATCACAGGACAGATTGTTAACCCCGAGACGTTTGTCAGGGCCAGACAATTCCCGAATTCAAATTCACGTTTTTAGTGAGACTTATATTTGTTTGACATAAACTTAGCCTGTGCTGATAGTGTGTACTTGCAATTTTATTTGCGGGGAACAGCGACGCAGGCTATCAAGTGCTCGGCAGAATTAAAATGGACACGCTCAACGCGTTGAGGGAACCAAACCTGTCTACAAGTTCGAAGGTCTAGGGGCGATAAAAAGATGTTAATTTTATACAAGCGTTCCGTTTTTTCACACCGATTTTGCCCGAATTGAAGGAAAATAAAGAGTAGGGGGGGGGGAAATGATTATATAGCCCATCCTTGAAATGTCGTTGCCTTTTAATTCTACACTGCAGGTCTCAAGTTATTCTCCATTTCCATTAACTGATCATTGTTGCCATTAAGCCATCCACGTAATCATCTGACAGACACTGCATTAAGCGCAGCCTGCATTATCCCAGCGGATAGATTAAATTAATAATTAAACATTATGGTGGACAAGGTTAAGATGAACCAAAGGGAGTGGGTTAATGTATGATAAATAGTCCAGCCCATCTACTGGCGCTTGCGGTAATTCAAATACAGATTGCCACTTCCCAGCTTGAATGCGGGTCTCTTCATAGCATGTTTTATTGGTGCGCGAACGGTGTTTCATACTCTTCTAGCAACAAAGTCCTGCGGTCAACAAGCGATTTACACAGCCAGTTCGATTAATGCATACATGTGCTATACCGGAATACACCTTTATTTGTGTTTGGCCTTTGGATAGAGATTTCCAAGTCCCTTGTTTGATTTATTGCTGCCAAAACTTGCATCGAACACGTGCTTGCAGCCGATAATCACATTATTTTAACATCGTGTAAGTCTAATATCCAATGGAAGCAAAGCCGACACGTACAAGCTCGACAATTTATTTTAATTTCCTCATTTAAATGTCACTATGCTGCGAAATGCCATTTGAAATCGAATAGCAATAAACAGCCTATGAGTAAACAAAGGTGCAAACTGTCTCATGAAAATCATAATGACAGACGCGAACTTTCGTGTCGACCATCGTCAAGTACCTTTAGGCGCATTTAGAGAACCACACCAGGAAAGGGTAGAGACGCAGAGATAGCGCGTAGCTCAAGTAATTTAGTGATGCGGTAACAGCGTGGTTATTCAAGGTAGCAAGTCGTCAATTTATATGCAGGATCGGTCTCTGAACGGAGGTGATTACGTGAAGTACATCTAAGCAAATCGATTGCATGGTGTTCGCACACGGCTGACAACTGCTCTCTCGCTCACCACAAAAGCAAACTCTGTGTATGCCGGCCAAGTTACCGATTCTGAGGTAACTATTATAATGGTCTACTTAGCTAATTGATAACACGTTCTTACAACACTTATTATTCCGACTTGTAAATTTTCCTTCATGACAAAGCTCCTACAAACAAGTATAGCTTTATGCTCCGGAATAGCATTTTTGTCCATTTTTGACTTGTTTAATTGGATGAAATATTTAGGAGTCAACTTGCAAGAGTAGAAGAGCAAGATTCAATTCAGTTTAGCTACGTTCATGGCACTATATTGGCTCTAACAGTGAATGGACTTGCTACATATTATTCTAAATTCACAAATTCTGATCGTTCAATTGAGTTCCCCTGCGCATTCCTGTTGAGAGTTTCTCATTTTGTCCACCTAACTGTGATGGATTAAAATTGGGAAGATTATCAATATCAGTGGGGTAGCAACCTGTGTAATGTGATTTTCATTTATGTCCTTCCACAAAGTAGGCTAAGACTAAGGAGAAAAACCTCCCAGTATTGTACAAAAGCGATGCTAGCTCTAATTCCTTTGGGATGCTCAATCAACTGTCTACAAAATTCACCTTCTCAGACACGGAATAAATGTACGAATTTGCTCGGAAGTTGAGCGACTATTTCAATAAAATAAGCCAACAGCTTGAAAATGCCACAAAGAAGCTTGTTTTGGACCGAATCAAATCAGGATTTGGGGGATAGCCGTTGATTCATCTGAAGAGGTTGTCAAAATCTTAATAGATAATAACCTGACTTTGGATGTTCCAATTACGGTTTCCTGTTGTACACTCCACATGGGTGAGATGTACAGCAAAGCTCCTGCGAATGGACGCAACTAGTGATCTTGTGATAAGCACAAACAACTGTCGAAAACGGGAAGCCCAAATTCCTGAATGGGAGCCGCAGCACGACAGCGGCGGTGCGAGTTAAGCGGGGTAATAAACTAACTGCACCGAAGCAACACCACCGTCTGAAGCGCCGACCGCCTTATGCATGCACTCTTTTGCGCAATAAGAGGCAGTTGAGCTACTACGACTGCCGTGGATACGGGACCTCGAGTTTTCAGGCACTGACAACTTCGCTCTCCAGAATTACTTCCATACGTTTAGAGCACCACAGGCATACACCTGAGTAAATGGTGGACTGTGAGCGTTTAATTGGACAAAACCGTCGTGAGACACATCAAAGCTACAGCGTCTACACCTAGCATAAATCATCCCTGTACCAGCTAACTGAACCCAGTAATAATTGATCATTCAAACACCGAAATAGCACTATCGAAAAAACCATTCCTATGTAGCAGATTCCCATAGGTTTTTTGAAATACACCCTTATATGATTATTGCCTGGAAAAAAACGGGAATTACCAACGGGCAAGAATACATTTCTTTCGAAGACAATGATAATTCTGACATGGACGAGGAACCGCCAGATGCGCACATGGCTGCCAGCAGATGCGAGGCAATCCATCGTCTTGATTATTTGCGAAAAACACTGCCCACTTGATGTCATCACTGGGAATACCTCTTTCTGCCCTGTTCCTAGTGACTACTGTCTAGGAAAATCCCTAAACTACAATTCGGCTTTGTGAAATAGTTTAGTTTTTATTTGGCCAGAATCAGAGAGCCCAAATTTGTGCTGTTTAACGATAGCCACTGGCAATTTTATGGCCTTATCACAAACTCGAAGTATGAAAGCTTGCATTTTCTGCTTCGAGATTTGTGCACTAAGAACCGACCCTCGTGTTTTTGGGATGGAAAGTTTGATGGATTCGATATTATCCAATGCATCTGTCCAACCTTGAAAATCGACTGACCAATAAAAATCAGCTTTTGTGTGTTGCAACAATGAAATCGGGACGGGCTCATCTAAAAATACAAAATCAAGAGGCACAAAGCTAGTGCATTATTTACTTGCTCTTTATCACAAGAATCTAAGTAGCATTTCGAAAAGGAGCTAAACAACACTCATGAGCGGAGGCGGTCGGTCGTTAGCTGTAGACGGCCGCTTCATTGGCCACGGTTTGGCGCAGAGGGAAGCTGTTCACGGCGTCCTTGAGAACGCTTACCTCCACGGGACGGGCTTCGAAGCAGTCGTTGTCAATCCAGAAAAATTCACCCTAAAAGACAAACAACGACGCTTGAAAGCCAGCTTCCCCTTTCAAGACCGTTCATATGATAAGACGGTATAGATAATTGCGGTTTAAAGAAGTAATATATGAAAGTAAATATTTGGAAGTTCAATTTCTCGTCGACTTCAAATTCACTTCCAATCGTGGACAACTACGGTCTTATCTAGCCCATGTTTTACGCAATGATGATGGGATTTACAAGTCCCTATAACTTCATCGCAAGGGCAAAACCACGCAGTGGGAGACGATAGGGGTGCACGCATCCCACAGAAAAAGTAATGCCAGGCAGAAATGTATGGCCTCACGCCTAACTAATGTGGGAGGGGAAAAAGCCTTCAGGCTAGCTTTCCGCAACGACCACGTGCAACGTTGAATCAGACAGCAGTGAAGAAGTGGAAGTGGCCTCGAGTTACAAGAGCCTACACATCTAGAGGTCTGTGCCAATCCGGTACTTTGGCCTTCATTATTGTGTATTTCGGAGCAGCACGGAATCAAATTGACAGTCGTTAAAACAGGTTGGAGCACTAACACCGGATTCGGTGATGCACAACTGCTCAAGGCCTGCAACATATTTAACTGTTAGTCTTGATTCAGCCCTTGTTTTACTACACTGGCATCAATGAAACACTGTTCAAATCGCCCACTAGCAGCAGGCGGACCTGTCTGTTGCATTCACTTACTGTTTACTCTATTGTCGTAACATTTATTGACTAGGACAACGTTTAACTTCCCGAATTGTCTTCGTTGTTCCTCGATTCCGCCAAGTGTGGCTGTAGGTGCTTAATCTGCTGTTATTTACAAAGCCATTGTGAGGACCAGAGCAGTGAACGACGGAAATTATTTGGGGTGTGTGTAATGCTATATTCACCAAACAAACCACGCCACGGAAGATAAGGAGGTGTTCCGGAAACACCCAAGTTTCAATTGACAAGAGAAAAGTTGGCAACACGAGAAGCCACTTGCGAGCTCACGAGGCTGCGCATCACAGAAATGCAGTAACAGCTAATAAATTATGCAGAGAGAGAGCGACAACCTAGAGAAAGGTTGTTGATGTTGAGCAAGTGGACAAAATCCCGATAGGGGGTTAAGACAATTTCTGGAAGGAGTATTGGCGAACGGTGGCACAGGGTAACACGAGGGTGAGGCATTTCGTTTCGCCTAAAATAACCGTCAGTACTCAAATATTGTAGTTGATCCGTGTGAATAGATCCAACACTGAATAACAATTTAGTGAGGATGACTAATTCTCATGCTCCAGGCGGTGCGGATTGTTTGCGCGGGATCGAAGATCAGGAAGAAGAAGATCACAAGGAGTCAACTGCAGACTTCGAGTAAGAAGGTGTGGTCGAGCGCAATTGTGTAGCGATCCGGAATTCGCGGCAAGACGAGTGAACGCTTTAAATGCCGACGACAACGGCACAAGACAACATGAGGGGGGCCAAACGAGGGACCGGCGCGAGAGGAAGATGAATAAAGTGCCCGTGATAAGTAATAACGGTAGAAAAATTGGTATTTTTTCCAAATTTTGCAATTTCCGTTATTGTCTTTTCATTAACCAAATAGTGACAAGAAAATTGCATTTTAAATACATCGAAAACGTCTCCCTCGCCAGAATTTGCTTCACAATAAACAGCTTTAAAGCGGGAAAAAGTGGTCGGGCGGCCCTTTAGACGACCTCGATTGTGTAGCACCCCAACATTGACTCCCTGTGGGTCGCGATTAATCGAATTACCGCAGCGCTCCTGGTGTAACCGCCTACACGCACTGCTCCCCGGCAAATTAAGCCGCTTTAAAGCTCCCAAATAATTAGCTAAAAAATGGCGACGACGACCCCACCTATAGGCCAAATGCTAAATCACGTCTGCCATAACTGTAGACAGTCAAGAATTAAACATCTGTAAGGGAGAAATCGCGATAACTTCGAGCAAAATTTGGACAAACGCCAGTAGTTAGCGTTCAACTTAAGACGCAAAAAGCAAGAGCTGGACGATTTTCCGCTAAACATGTAAACAGAACAATGGTCATTAAAAACACGCAAGAGTGCGCCGGGCTGCCTCCCGCGGTGGTAAGGGGGAGAGAAGGGTGGGGGAGAGGGTGCGGACTAAGGAATGTCCCTCTGAAAATAGGATACTGCGCATGCAGTAAAGAACCTTCGCTTCAACGCGTACCCTAGATCACGCATCGGCAAAACTACGCTGGGAAGCTTGGCTTAACAATAAAGTTATAATAAGCGGAAAGAATGGGGTGGGAGATGACAGTGAAGGGCTAGCTGCAGAACCGTGGGAACACCATCTAGTTATGTGAAGAACTAGCACAGATTTTCATCCAACAACATCGAAGTCCGCTGCTCCCCGCAGGAACTTGAAAGGAGGCGAGCACACGATGAGCGAGCAGGAGTTGTGTCCACCAGCACTGACAAATCGAAAATCGACAAAACACGGACAGAACCAGATTATCAGAGGTGGAAACGAACTCGTGTTTTCGACGGAAAAAACGCGATTGGGGGTTCTGACGTTAAAACTCGAGTTACGGAAGTACCGGTATTTGGAAAAGGTTGAGATGGGATTAAGTGCGGTTTGCGGCAATCCGTAAACAAAAATAGCGGTCAGTGACTTGGAGTGTGTGTGTGGGAGGCAACGACAGCAAGGAATCAGACTTTAATTACCTTCAAGGGAGCTGGTTTCGCGTGCACAGGGGCTAGAGCGAAGGGGTAGGCAAACGTGCCAGAAAAGTCTATTTCTAGTGCACGTGTGGTGCAACAGTTGTTGCACAAGAAATACCGAGTGCAGACAACAAATGCCCCCACGGAAGCACCACCGAAGCGGACCATATGGCTCGACTTTTCAACACCCAGCACACCACTTCCCCACGCCTCGACGTCGACGACAGTGCCAGGGGGCAGTCGGCAAACCCATAAAATTTCGTCTAGGACGTAGGCGGCGAGAGCAAAACAGCAAAAAGGCGTCGCAAAAAACATAAATCTTAATTATATTTAATCATTCCCAGTTATATTAATGATACTGGTCGCAGGACGCAGAAAAACGGCCATAATAGCAGCACACTCTACCTCCTCGGGACTACACGAGTGGGTTGTAATTGAATAGAATGTGGTCAGGGGACAAACCTGGTTAGATCGTAGATTTCACTGCTTCGTTCTAAACGTGTAGCCGCGCTTAAGACTACTGTTCGAGTAGTTTTCATCGGGGCTTAACGAGTGTTTTGAGTGTCCACACCATGCCAGGCGAAATTTGGAGCAGTTTTTTTATTTTTTTTGCGTCCTCTGGCCGAGCATTACCAAACAGAGCCTTAAATGGCAAAAAAAAGATACCACTTAGGTGTAAAGTTGTGAGAGGTATCAACGACGACGACGAATCCATATTCACTAACATGGAATCGGCGTAAATGGTGCAACGCACACTAACTGTAGAATGTGCTTTTCTAATGCAAATTCCGCGTGTTAATAATGCAATTTCTCATCTTTGCAAATAAAACACGACCACGCCACTTCCCTCGTCTTTTAATGGCCTGTAATAAGCGTTTTGCCGAAGTTGAGCTCTAACGACAAACTAACACGACAACACCTACTAGTCATGATACCGAGTTCACGTTCGTCTAATTCCTTTACGATCAATCATGCAGCAACTTTAATTACTCTATTAAAGGCCGATTATGACCTTCACACGTTAAAGCCTCCTCATTACAGCAGTGCTAAGTTAGAATAAGGAAAAAAGTGTATTTCGAATCGTGAGTTAAGTCTGAGGAACTCTACCCAAACGACTCTGAGCCCAGTAGTTCGCGAATAAGTCCCACCTCAAAAGCTTGTGACAGGCGATAGCACTGAGTTCGTTGTCAGTCAACGTGTTGGCTTGGGTAGGACGTTCAGCAGCTTAGGAGTACATTTAGAAGTTACGCAATTTTCAGTAGTTCAGTGGGTTAACGAGGCCAGTACAAGCACAGCCTATCTGCTTGCAACAAATGAAACACTGCACAGTCGCCGACGAAACTCAGTAGGGACGGTTTGGAGATGACATCTCGATTAATTCCTGCAGAAAGCCTTCTGTCACGGTTAGCGACGGTACGACCACAAATCGAATCTCCCTAGAACAACCAAAACAAGGGACCCCGTGCTACGAAATCGCCGGTGGCCGTGGCAAGAACAAAGGAGCGTCAATAAATGATAAATAGGTCCGGCGTGGTTTGGTTGATGGCGGACAGCCGTGCTTTAAATGCTGTTTCATTTGCTTAAATCATAATACAGCTTCATCAGGAGCTACAGCTTGGTATGCAAAATCATTAGCGACAGGCCAGAGGGCCGGGCATTCTTTACCTCGCAGTAGAATTAAAGAGGCAGTATATTGGGGCATATTAGGGCCAATACTCAATTTTAAGGTCCGGAAAAACAATGAACCAAAGCATCATGGTGAATCAGAGATTAAAACGCGTGGGCTTGTGTTCGCCTTCATGTCAATGCAGTACAGATAGTCCTGCAACAATCGGTCGGGATGAGGGCCACACGAAACAAGATCTTCCGGAATGCAGATCGCGTCGAAAAGACTTCGAGGAACCGCAATTTATTGGAGCAAGCTACTTTCTGACAGGGACGCATTAGTGAATTTTTAAAAAATGAGGCCTTTACTTGAATTAAAGAGCCCATCATTTTTTGTCGAATTGGGGTGAAAGTAATGCTTGATACAGTTATTTGGATTTTTAACTCTGATTACAGCTTCGAGAGGCACATTAAGTTACGCCAATTTCAACGCAGGTTGCGTCCACGAACTATTGAGAATCGTGTTTATTCACACCCATATTTATCTTGGAATATCCTCACACCTAGGTCTAGATGTTAGTGCACGTATGACTCACGCACCCGAGGTATAAATACACACGCGCAAACCCCACACACGACACAACGACACCAACGTGGTTGAGCTCTGAAGTAAACAGTTGTGCCCGCGTCCTCCCTGATCTTTTTTTTATCGTGGGTATCCGGGAAGCGTACTCGGGCCAGGGTTAATTTCGTGGCCCCGGCGTGGTTCAAGACCACATGCTAGGGCCCACAACATGGCTTCTGCTTAGATGAAAATCTTGTAACCAGACGACATGAAATCTTGAATAATCCGATGTGGTTGGGTAGCCAGCAAAATGACTCAACAGCGTGTGGTAAGGACGACACAAAGAATTCAGAATGTGAATACAAAAGAATTTCAAACAAAAATTGCATATACGGGTTCCGCGTAAGCAACTGGTTGCTAGTTTGAAAGCACCTCCAGACGACGACAACTTCCCGTAGATCAATTGATCGTGAATGGAGACAGTCGCAGTACAACCACAGTGCACTTTTAGCCTTAATTCTTCGCGGAGAACCGAAGACGCATTTTCGATCAGAGAGCAATATTGCCAGCGGTTGGATTACGAAAAGCAGCAATTAACTTTAACGTGATGCGAGATGATACGGTGAGTAGCCGTTCGCAAACTTAGAGAAACGCGCAGTTTATCAAACCAATTAATCACTTGATGATCCACCTCCGCGAAAACACAAACTACCCAAACGATGCGTAAATGTGCTCATCAGCCACGAGGTGGACCACTCTATGCTTGTATTTGAGCATAAAGCGGCTTAAGTCTACTGTGAGCGAGCAGTGTGTCATTTGGGGGGTTAAGTAAATGACCCGAGTAATGTCAGAGGGGTAAAAACGCACGTGGTTTAGCGAGATCTAAGAGGAG
The DNA here is from genome assembly GCA_900604375.1 of Mesocestoides corti. Lineage (NCBI taxonomy): Eukaryota > Metazoa > Platyhelminthes > Cestoda > Cyclophyllidea > Mesocestoididae > Mesocestoides > Mesocestoides corti. The sequence goes on from UXSR01000206.1 coordinate 41,627, forward strand.
TGATGCTGAGGCACAGGATTTCGTGCAGAACACCGCAAAATAGTAACGGGGAGGAGCAAGACAGGAAGGACGTGCCTAAAAGAAACCGCTGGCGATGAAGACGAGGATTGTGTTTGACGACCTGTGAATTGACAGCTGCGGCGTGAACTCAAAAGAGGGGGGATGATCGACAAGAATTTTAAAAAAAAAACACAGCTTAAACAAGCATGAAACGCAAAATTGGGAATTTGAGGATGATCGGTTAGCAAAATGCCGTATGCCTCATGCACTCAAGTGTACCCCTACGAACACCCCACACCAGATTAATCACATCGGGTAAATTGAACTGGAACCATAAGGCTTCACAGCTTTAAATTCTACAAAATACAGGAGTACTGAAGGGAAGAAAAGTGTTTAGGAACATTCAATCGCTCTTAATCTCGTCAAATTTGATGAAGCAGAACCAGGAAATTCGTTGAAAGGATGACAAGTTTGTGGAAAGGAGTCATTTTGTAGAGGCCAGACCATATGCATAAAGTACTTATTCTTACCTAAACACAGATGCTTCAAAATAAAAAAATGACACAGCATCTGCCTCTTTACGACACCTGAAGGTTTCTTTTTTTAAAAAAAAAACTTAGGTTTTGATTTGATGTTACAGCCAAAGGAAGACCCAGCAGCGAAATTGTTATTTCAAAGTTGTTATTGCGAAACCACGCAAGGACATAACAACTTCGACCACTCGAAGATCGCCAAGGTGGACTTAAATCAAATCAACACACATCGCTGGAAATCGCTGGAGTTGTGCAAGAGTAAAACACGCTACCCTCGAGTTTGCTGAAGTCTGAGATCAGTGCTAAGCCCTAGTCACGCACGCGCACACCGACAAAAGAGGGAATGCGTCGGCGCTGGAGGCTGTTTCACCCGAACGATCCTCGATTAGATCGGGGTGTTTCAGGGAAACCTCAATGCACGTCTACACGCAGCGGAATTAGGTCGCGTTGGCGGACTCCACAACGAAGGGTGCAAACGGTAAGGGAATACTGTAGCTGACTGTGGTTTAGTCGTTGTTTTAACTTGATTCCCGCTGAGTGCCACGTAATGCCGACGTGGTGAGCAATTACTGTCAGCATATTTGTTGCATGCGTTAACTGAGCAATTTTTGCTGTTATAATATGTGTGCGTAGGTATGTATCCTTTTTTATTCTTTGGAGATTCGGCACGTGTGTTCAGTCGTGGGCACCACAGTCTCGTAGACAGTTATTGTTTACACAAACAATTCAAAAACCGACTCCAAAACAAGCCACGAACATGTAACCAGGAAAAAAAAGACCCACCTACTCGAACATAATTTAAGCGACAGTTGAAGCAGCACATAGCGGCGATCAGTGCAAGCAGTAAATGCGGGTGTTTAAGTCAAGAGGAAAGTTCGAAGCCTCAACACACGCATTGCCTGTCACTAAGACGTTAAAACTGCGTAAACAAGTGAGACAGCAAAATGTGAAGCATGATTTCACGATACATGCGCACTGAAGAAAGACCGTCGTAGTGATTGAAATAAAATCGAGTGGTGAGTTGATTGGTCAGACGCGAGAACCCCGATTAGTGGGGCTTGAACTTGCCCCAACAAAATGCGACATACTTCAATGAATTCAAGAGTCAGTAAGTTGATTTGCCTGAGGAAATCTAGGAGCTATTCTTGGTTGCACTCTGTCTAACATGACACTCAAAAGAGCGTTAAGTCTTTCACAGTCCAATTGCTTTAAAGCATCCGGGGACTGTGAATGCTTCCTTCTGTTAGTTAAAAGGCACTTTATCATAAGATCACGAGCACAATGGGCTAAAGAGGCTTTGGTGAAGGAAGTCAAACAATTAGGACCTCCGAAAAGGCACCGCAAGTTCACATTTACAAGTTTACCTTCTTCGTCTTCATTGGTTGATTGAAGGCTCTGTCAAGGCAGTGCTGACAAAGACACTACCTCCTCCAGACGAGCTGGCATTTCGCAATTTAAAGACAGGTTAACTGCTGGACCCATCAACTGTCACAAGAAAACAAACTTGATTGATTAAATGGAAGTATTTGGACCCGTTACCTCGTTTATCTGATTATGCTGCAGACCTTTAGTCGATGCCAGGCCTTATTTGTATCCAATTCTCTACTGAAATATGGACAAGGTATCCACGTGGAGTTTGGTCGTTTGTGGTGCAGCACAATCGAATGTTGTGGCTAATGATGTGAGGTCTTCACAGGAAAACCTCGGACCTCTTCACCGGACTGCCAATTACTACAGACACCAAACGAATCAAGCTTCCTAAAATTGACCTTAGAATTCTTTCGCCTTTTGCAAAAAGGCATTTTGCACCTTTTTAGCACGGAATACCACTTCCGAAAAATAATAAAGATTTCGGCGTTTAACCACAATCCCTCTCTACCAAGACCCATTAGACCGTAACCCACTGACATCTGATTGGGTGAAAATTGAGCAGCTCGTGTGTTGTGACAAAAAATGTACTTTTAACCAGCAGCAATTAGTACAAAGTACAAATTTATGCTACCCCGAGTCTAAAAGGACACACTACTTCCAATACTAAAAAATACAGTTGACACACTGCAAATGAAACCCGTGTTGTAGGGCTACGGGTGTGTGCTCATGCTTCAGCTAACAAGTGCCAATTCCACTACACTTTGCTTCTAGATAAAAGCGATTCCAGATTAGATTAATTTAACCAGACTACATAAAGGGTAAATATTTGATACAAATACTAGCGCCTGTTGTGTGCACGAACAACTGCGGCTGGGAGCTAGTTAACAATAAACTTGCGGCGCCTGGGGACAAATTCAGCGCACAAGATACTCAGTTTGGCGACTCGGATGAAATATGCAGCGACGCTGGGACGGCAGACACGTTGACAGTTAGAGTGAGTCGGCGGCTCGTGACAGCTAAGGCGCTGCTGCATGATCGATGGAGGCAGCGGGCGGAGTAACGGGGAATCCGAGGACGCTCACTTCTCCCGAGGCAAAATCCAAATTACAAGTGTCTTCAATCTACTCGACTACCACGTCCAAGCGTCCCTCTCTTTCGGCCTTAGTAGGCAGCAACTCAAGCCAAAAATCGTCACAATTAATCGAGGGAAGTTGACGTGGTTGTGGTTCGTAGTAACCATGGGGAAATAGAGGTGCCACGGGAGATCCCAGCGGACTTGGACTTCCTCAAGTGCTTATTACGAAGGTAAGCAGACTAACCAGTGAGAATTGGTGCAGGGAGAACGGTTGAAGCCGCATTAAGCCGCACGAAAAAGACAACCAGTTCAGTGTTTGGCCTCGAGAAGGAACCGATTAGGAGCTAGCAGAACACATGCAGACAGACCAAACTAGACATTGACTAAATAAATTTTAGTAAATCTAAACGGAACCAGCTGACTTCCGCTCGTAATTTCCCAAAACAACCCCTGAGCTAATCGTCTACAACTACCGTTAAGAGCGTCGCCGCGTTGTAAAATGAGGAATGTTGTCGTGTTCAGAAAGAGCGATAATTATGCAAACGAGGCTAAAAGCAAAAGGCTGCTTTGTCGTGAGCAGAAACTGAAAGATAGTCCCGGAGGGAATCGCAAACATTTACACGCGTCGGTTGGAAAGGAAAGGCCCAATGAAAACGGAACAAACGGCTTTTTTTAACTTGTCAGAGCACAGTATGGAATCGTGACATCCAGCAGAAGCTTAGCTTTGGCGTGCAACAGAGGCGGAAACCAGAGGACTAAGCAAAGAAGTCAGATCTTCCTCGAGCGACGTATTCTCATGCCAATAACAGTTTGAAAGACCCTAGCTGATTGCAGACTAGTCCATTAATGGCTCACGCTTCCTTGAAATGTGGCGCTAACAGTAGCCAATCACACATTCCTGCAAATTGGATCGAACTATCAGACAGGGGTTCTACTAGATGAGTTTATACACTCAAATAGTAAATGCTGCCATGCCTCTGTAGTTAAAATGGATCGGGCATGCATAAGGAACAGTCGAACGTACATCGCAGCGGCCAGGATAGAGAGTAACCGAGGAGCAGAGCAGGGTGAACTCGTCGGATTCGCCTACCACCATCGCCTGTTGTTGTTGTGGCAAGCGCGATGCGGCAGCCTCGAGCGGCTGGGAGACATGCTCTTCCTTCACGGCACAATGATACGCCGGTGAGGTGAGGTTCGCCAAAGCCTGCTTCACGTAGCTCACGACTCCATTGGCTGGCGGCGAAACGCTGACACGGATGTAGTCCTACGGTGGAACAAGTGTACACGCATGACTGTGGTGTCGAGGCTAACGTGGGAATAGCCACCACAACCCTATGCAATCAACTATGCTTGCGAATTCAACTGAGAGGGTGCCGCTAGTGAACCAAACGATAACTTTTTTTCATAAACCGATTAAACAAAGCGGGGAATTAGCTTTGAAGATTATCACTCGCCTGTAGTTAAGGCTATTTAGTCCACACGACAGAGTGAAGTCGGCATAAGCTGCTGCCAAAAAGGGAGCAGCACAATTACCAAGACAAAAAAGGAACCACCGCATCATCCGGAAGTCGACGCACACACCGATTTGACAGCAGCGCTCTACTTTGATGTGATAGAAAAAAATCATCCAAGCGCAAGCAGGCTGTGCAATTGTAAGGGCAAATAGCTGCCCCGTGGAATTCCAAATGCTGAAAGTTATTAAAGAGAGTCCCACATCGTGATCACGACTGGCTGATCGTCAAGCTGGCGATGTCAAACGGTGTCGACGCTCCAACAAGTAACTACACAAAAGGCAAGTCGTTTGATACGTTTAACTCGCCCCAAGATGCGCGTTAATCATAGTTTGCGGGGAAAGAGCCAAAGCCAGACGACATGGAACCCAAGGCGACACATGTGCAGTGTAAATTCCGCTTTTTTTCAGAAAATATGGCAATAATTAGGGATGCAGGGCGCTGAACACGAAATGGTGGATTTGGGAATGCAGACGGATAACTAATGTGCGGTGAAGTAGGAATTTCAAGTTGGAGAGAACATGGACAACACATTTAAGCCCACAAAAAAGTAGAGGAGGCCACCAGATTCGGTTGTTTCGTAAATCTGCGCATTTTCCGCAGAGTCGCAGTTTTGATTTGCCGATTTCTCATGATGCATAGCCTCACGCGCATCATTGGAGTAACTAGATTGGATTAATTTACCCAATCGATAAGCTTACAGACCGGTTTTTGGTGAAACCGTTTGTCCCAAGTTTCCTAGGCATTCGAGAAATTGTGTGGAAGCATCTTTTTTGATGGTTTAGAGAACCAGATCCACCATAGCACGTCAAGCTCGATCGTGGATCCTTAAGCTCTCGCACATACACCTGCAAATCAGCGCTACTGAGAGTACTTACATCGAAAAAGTTACCACGTGTGAATAAGGGTGTACCACGTAGTAATATCAATGAGTTTGCGAGAATCCAAAACAACGATACTTCACTTTAAGATGCAAACTTTCCGACCCCAGACCTCAAGCAGTGTCTGCAGAGATGACTGGAAGAGTGTGGTGATCTTAAATTAGCACGCATCAATTACTTTCGAACACCACGAGAGGTACCTTGTAAATGAAGGGGCAACGTCGGCAGCGCCAGCAAAAAAAACAGTTTGGGGAGTGCGGAGAGTGCAGCAGTTGTCAACTGAAATTGAAATGAATGGAGCCTCTCTGCATCCCTCCCTCCAACCCCGCGCATTCGTCCCACAAAATCGCGATGAGGATAATTAATTACCCCCAGGGCCACATAGGGTGGCAAAGCCCTCGAAGCCAGCCACACAAATAGGTTTGAATTTCGGCAGGCTTGCGGTGGGCCAAAACAACTCACCGCCTATAATAATAATAATTAACGTCTTCTGCCAATTAGGCGAGATACCATAACGTGAGGACGGCACGTTTACGCCTTAGCCGGTCTGGAAAACACTAATTCCTCGAGTCTAAGGAAGGCTTTTGTAGCGGCAAAAACATGGCTTACCATGATGCAGGGGCAGCAGCAACCACAAAATTGAATCGACGTCCTTCTCAAGGGATTTTTTTCTACAATTTTGGGGCCCGTAGCATGGTCGAATGGTAGGTGCTCCACGAAAACGCGTGTGCGTCCAAAGTTGACAATGGGAACTAGGACGAGTGCACCACACGTGACAAGCATAAACTGCCCCCAGAGCATGCCATAAAAAAACGCTGGATTTTGATATCTTGGCGAAGGAGGGGATAAAAAGAGCATTTAAGGACATGCGGTTTACGGCGAGAATAAACCACCGCGGACCGCTGGAATGAAATGGCAGATGCTGTGAGACGCAAGTCACTCGCGTTGACAGACTCCCCCCGGCACTGCTGCAGTCACTTCGGCAAACTCACTTCAAGGAATGGCTCCAGCAAGACTGGCTAGCTTGTCTTTGTTGGAAAAGAGGCAAAAAAGGGAACACAATAAAAAGGAGGGGATGGTTTACATGTGTGCGTGCGTGAAGAAGCGCTAACCCAGTGTCCACGCTGTTTGCTCGGCCGACTTTTTCACCCAGCATAGGGGAAGCAAATACGCAACAAAAGCCGAGAAAGTTTGCTTCCTCAGCATGTTCACTACAGACGACAATAGCGAATGGTTATAACGGTAACCGGAACACGAAAATGCAAAATTCATGGCAACACCAACAAACCCACAGAAATAGAGTTGGAAATGGATTACCATTTTGACGCAAAACCATATTCTTTAGTGCAGCTTATTGGGGGCTTTTTAGTGAGTTAACCAAATACTTGAAAATTTGTAGTAAGGCAACTTGGGGTACTTTACATCAACACATTACGCATCGTTTTCGAAAAAAAAACAGGATTTTTTAAATTGCCACACAATATTGTAAGGTACGACTGATCAAAAACATTATCTACGGGATAAAAATGAAAGTGATTATCTGTTTTACACATAAAAAGGGTTTGAACGACTCACTCCGTCAAGAGAAATGACGATACGCGACGCCCGTGGCACATCCAGACGTGTCTCCAGGCCACATTCGGGATTTTCCTTGTCCACAATTTGCTCATGACCACTTCGAGCGTTTCCATTGGGTCTCTTGGAGCCTGAATACGAAGGCGAACCGAGAAGCCGGCCGAACCACAACGACTGAGAAGGCCGGGGAGGGATTTTCGACACAGCCAACTAAAAGGATGTATGGGACAACTCACCACTTTGCTGGCCAAAATATACTAACCACTGAATATTTGTAAGTAGATCGTTTATTATAATTAATTAACAAGCAAATCTTTTTTTCCCTATATCATCCGGATTAATACAGATTTCGACAGACTAATTTGGCGTCATCAATCTCGACATTTGAAGTTGGAATCAGCATTACCTACTACCATTAGACATAGCTTAATGTGACCAATTTTTGTAGTAAAACAACCGAGCCGCGAGTAAAAAATACTTAACATTCCTGAACCGTTTTTGCGTGGTGCCCCTCAGTTAACAAAAGATGCGATACACTTACGCTATATTTCTCAGACCAACACTTTTTGCACCCTGGGCATGCAGGCTTGACCACGAGTGTAGCCTGCTTGGCACAGCCTCGTCTCAGGGGCTTGTGCTTCTTGTTGGAGCGTTCTAACTGTTCCACTGTGGGAGGCGAGGGATCGAAGACGGGAGATCGAATGTAACACCAAGCGTGCCGGAAGACGGCTCCTACACGCTTGGCCCATTGGCGTGGCGAGTAATAATACGAGGCGTCGTCTGCATCAGCGAGACGCGCTTTGTGACTAGCAGGTCGAGCAGCCGTTAGGGAGAGCCCGCCGCCACCGTATTCGACGTCCCGCCAACAGCCCCACTCGATGCCAGTCATGGCAAAAACCTCTCTAGTCGGGAAGTCTTTCTGCTGAGGAGGAGGATGAGAAATAAGTCGAGGTAAGACAAGTTAATAAATAATGCGCAGCTACAACACACACCAACACTAACGTGGCTCATTCAAACCTTCAGTAGACTGACTTTCATTCAACACTAACGACAAATAAACTAACGTTTTTACAAAGGATGAAATTTTGTAAAAGCGATAAATATTTCGACGAGCAAAAGTACCTTAGGGCAGAACAACTGGTAACTACGGCATTTTGTCCATGTAGCCGCATGTTAAGCAGCGAAAAACATGGATAGTGTACACATTCAGGCCTTCGGAAATGAGTGCCAGAACCAGACAAACAACGTAAATAAACGTCCAAAAATACCTGATTTGTGGAAGTGTGTTCCGCTTGGATGGGAGTTTCTGATACCAGTTTAACTTTCAGAACATTTCGTCGTTTAGAGGACCTCTGAAGGACCGGTTCGATCATATGATAACACCAACTGAAATATTAAAATCAGACAACTAAATTAACCTACTTAACGAGGACACTGTCCTTACCAAAAATCCTACAAAAGTTGTTAAACACTCCCAAAGGAAGAGCGTAAACAGGAATATTCCACAGATTTGTAGTCTAAATCATGAAGTGAATTGTACGGACATACCACGTAATCACTCCTTCGAAGAAGACCCGTCACAGTCTAATAAAAAAGTAGGAAATTTGGAGAATGCGGTACCTTAGCAAGAAGATTATCATCACCAGCTACAATAATGGCATCAGTGCTCGTAGGATCCAAAACATTTGAGTAAGTCTTCGCCTCGTCATCGTCATCCAAGTACACCATTTGAACATCGAGACCACTTATTTGTAAAAGTGGCATCGCATTTTCGTCAAATTTCTCCAAAATTCTTCTCTGGTGAGCGAAAGGGTTTAGGAACACCGTCACGCGTAGCAGTTTTTCTTCAGATGGCAGTCTTTCCATGCCCAGTACCTTTCGACACTAGTAACTATTAAAAACGCGTACCTTCAGTTGCGTACATATACGACGGCGCAAGAGGTTGGTCCTCGTAAACCCACTTAGCAGAAATAAACTCATTTACCTGTATTTTGTTGTAACATGATTCCCTATAAGAATTGAAGCCGCGGTGAGAAAAACTGTAGTTTTCGGGTACTTCCTAATATTTTGAACGAGGTTTCGCAGCATGATCGGCACAAGTGGATTTATCGCGTGGGCGAACCTGAAGTCAGAATTGTTACGGTCAGATCGTCCGCAAGGGACAGACACACCATCAGGGTAGACTGGTATTCACAGAACATAAAAGCGGGTGTGTCAGATACCTTGTTATTCTCAAATATCGAATACAATGTGAGCATGTATGAGAAGGCGGAGGCATAAATTAGTAGACCGTTGATGCAGATAAGCAGGATTGGCCGAGAAGGGAGTTTGTTTATTAACTGCAGGGATTGCACCAGACCTAGAACTGATTCTCAAGGCTATCAACGTAACAGAATGTAGGGGAATGTAAAGGACGAACGGATATATCATAGTTACATGTGAGAAAAAAGAGGGCAGACCGGGACAACGTGCATCTTACAGATGGCGCGCATTACGCTGACGATATTTTGATTGGTCTGTGTCAAAGTGTTCTTGATATTTGACCTTCAAAGAGAACCAGAATGTCTACTGAACAGATTTAATATCACGCCTTTTGAAGACTCACTACACTAATTATGATGCCTTAAAAAGCATAAACAGTGCATTTTCCTACTTTTAGGTCGCTTTTATGCATTGAATAATATCAATGACTAAAATTTGTGCTGGAGTCTACACTGGAAATTTAACACAACACGAATAAGAAAATATTAAAAAAATAATATAAAGGAGAAACTGATGTTTGAAGTCTTTTTACAAGTTTGTTTGCATGGAAACGATGTTGCTTATGGCTGTCAGTTTGTTATTCACCACTGTGTCTGTTGAAAAGCAATGTGGAATACAAAAATTTGACTATAAAAACAGAAGATAGAAATAAATGAGCATTAGCAATATTATTATACCTAGAACCTCCACTAAAACCTGTCCACCTCAGATCAAATCGACTGCCTTCGACGTTTTGTCTCAGGTTAGAATCTTGATCTCATCATAGGTCACTTATTCACACAATCACAAAGGAGTGGCTAAATTCAAGGCACTGTTTAAAATTTTAACACAAATGTTTGATTCATAGTGTCTTCATATCGAAGCAGAAGCTGCAGTTCACTAGAGCGATACAACTTCCATTTCGACATTTCACCAGATCTTACACAACTTAAACTAGTAACCATAAAGTAGAAATGGCAGTTTAACATGGTTCTAATTTTTAGAGATGAACTACGTCCTACTATAGCAAAATTCTCATGAACGACTACCCGAGTCCCCCATGCTGGCTGCACCGCTCTTTATATACCGCCCACCATTCCTTCTTGTCTCTGGTTGGCTGTAGTTCTTCGTCGCGGACCATTCAAAAGCACCTCTTGTCCGTCAATGGCCAAGTTAACTTTTGTTCTGTTACTGTTACATGTGGCAAATGGATTTTCGTTCATTTCCTTTATTACTTCTGCCGTGGCTGACTCAAACTTTTTATCATCTCCCCTGGAGTTTCTAGAGTGCAGATTCCGTGAATGCTGTAGTGAAGCGCTTCATTTTGATGCAAATAGTAGGAGTCCTTTTCTGGCTTACTTTCCAAAGCTTACTTCCGACATTTAAGTGAAAATCTTCATGGTCAACATATTGCCGTTGAGAGACTTTACTATCATGTCAAGGTAAGTTGCGTTCGCATGTCTTAATGTCGATAGCATTTAACCTATGTCTAAGTCGTTCCAGCTTACTTGCCTTATTATTAAATGCTCATCTTCAGGGATTAGGAAACCTTTTTGCCAGCCTAAAACTGAAGAGTTTTATACTGTTATTTTGATTTTGTATATGGTTAAGTAATTTCTATATAAGCAGCACTAAAATGTTTGTTTCACAATTTATAGTTCGTGTCTTTGACCTTAGGTAAGTGCTTTACGAATTGCTTACATCCTAGTTTCAATGGCCTTCATCCCAGTGACAAAATTTTAAAGCCTCAGTATGCTCGATACTTCACCCTATCGAGGGCGCACCTTTAGTCTTAAAAGCAGAGTAAAGAGTGGCTCAGTATTAATTGAATGATGCCTTTGCTGCAAATAGGTACTTTGTTAATCATTAACCAACAAACTTTGAGGCCTAGTGTATCTAGGCACCGAACAGGTGTTCTCTGCGTGGCATATTTTGGAAATTTTCTTATTGGTATTTTGCGAAATTTCAGGCTCATTTAGAAGATCCAAATCCTCGCAGGAGCCTTGCTTTGTCGCTTCATGGCTTCACTGGTGTAGGCAAAAACTATGCAACTTCTATTCTTGCGTCGAATTTATTTAAAAAGGGTGAAAGAAGTCGATTTTATCACTTTTTTGATGCGACTGTGGATTTTCTCTTTAAGGATTCCGTGGATCTTTACAAAGTACGTCAAAACGTAGTGAATGTTTATTTTGCACCCTCTTCAAACTCCTGTTACTTGTTGTCTGTCGCTCAAAACTTATGATATAAAGCCAGACTTGAGTCTAATAATAGACGAAATCCCGCATTCAAAGCTACTAATATACGTGTATTTACAATAAGATTAGTGTGTTAAAGGTAATTTGTATTGTGCCACTTGTAATTTAGAAGTTATGGGACAATGTAGTGTTATGCTTCGTCATTTGAATATCTCTCGTGTATTCGTAAACCTTTGCAGGGAACCCTTGTAATCTGCTTTCTCCTTACTCGCTCCGTTGTTCTCTATTGTTATGTTTGATTTCGTGAAGTTTATCTTAAACCAAACACACATCTTTGTGGTATTTTGAATGTCCAGGAGAAGGTGCTTGACCTAATTGCGAATGGGGTCCGGAGTTGTGGTAGATCTATGTTTGTCTTCGATGAGGTTCACAAGATGCCAGCTGGTATCCTGGATGCCATCGTTCCTCTGCTGGGCTATGCCGAATCCATCAATGGAGTGGACTACAGAAAGGCTATCTTTGTTTTTATGGGGTGAGAATCGATGTTTTTTTGATAACTCCGAGTCTTGGAAGCCTCTGCCCCATGTTAACTCTTAGTTGATCGATTTTGCTAGATTGAAATTCCTTTAAATTCTTAGGAGCGCCTTGTAATGTCACACGATGGCAACGGATAGGGAAACTGCTGTCCTAGGCCCCTATCGTCCCACGTGACTCGTTCCCGTAACTACCTTGTTCCATTAATAGTTTTGTGTGGTACTATGTGCTGTAGTAGAATAGGTATCTTTTATTGTAAAAATCTAGTTTTTCGAAGCGGGGTAAGCTTGGGCGATTGTGATCTAGTCTTGTTGTTTCAGAAATGGCGGCGCCTCCGTAATCAACGAGTTCGCCTACAAAGTCCTCAACAGTGGTAAGAAACGGACATCAATTCAGTATGGTGATCTTCGGCGTGCACTTGCTGCCTCGGTCTACAATGAAAAAGGTTCGTTGCATCCGTGACTCCTGGGGTTTGGTGTTAGTCTGGCTTATTCCTCCCATTGTACACGTTTTCAAATAACCCTCTCGTCAGTTATAGTATTGCATTTCTCACTGAACTTCCAGCTTTTTGCACTGCTTTCCTCCCTTTCTTCTCGCATCAACTTGTGCATACGATCTTCCAAACGCGCATTTTCCCGAATAAACCTAATACGTAATTAAAATGTAAAACCTTTGCGAGGTGTAACTATTTCTCAAGCGTGTTTTATTTTCTTGACCCACGTTCGGTTTTGTGGTTCTTTTCATTTCCCGTGTTCTCCTTTTGACTATCTTCCTATGTTTGTTGAGAAGTGATTTATGCTAACTGCGGCTATCGACTATGCTACTTTCGCCTTCTTTTGTGTTTCTGTCAATAGGGTTCATCGGGAGGTTGCTATTTTTTTTCTCGGAAATAAAGCAGCGATTTTTTCCCGTTGATACCGAAACCCAGTTTGCTCAATATCAAAACGGTAAATGTTCATCTGTTTGTTACTAGTTGGTACTTATTTAGTTGTCCTGAGTATACCCACCGAAACTGCACCGATCACCTTAAAACTGACCTTTTTAACAACTCCCCGTGATTTCGGACACTTTGCTATAATTCTCATTGTCGTCTGTTAACCAATGTTCCCACCTCTGTCTCTTGCAGGTGCATTTGAGTACTCAGATTTGATAAAGCAGCACGCGATAACTGCGGTGATTCCATTCCTGCCCCTGCAAGAGGTCCACGTGCGACAGTGCATCGGCGATGCGGCCCGTCGAATGGCCGTGGAGGTGAACGAAGAGATGGAAGAATTCGTCTTGAATGAGCTAGACTGGGAGCCCGAGAGAAGTCGCATTTTTTCGACGTCCGGCTGCAAGCTCGTCTATGACAAGGTTGGCTTCTACTTACAACAGTCTCTCTTCGCAAATGAAAAAGGCGTTATCGCACAGCCCTCAGAACACGGCGAACTGTAGTCCCCCTAGATCATCGTCTTGTACTAATTTTTGTATTATTGAAAATGTTTTTACTTTTTGTTTGCATGGAAGGAGTCGTCTAGGGGGAGGATGGAATTCAAAACGCTGTGGGAGTGGTGCCATGACGTTTATTTCTGGGGTTCGAACCCATCGCCTCAACCCATCCAATGATCTGGGTGCCGTCCACCACGCTTCTGTGTCGTCGTGTGGGCTTGTTCGATTGGTACTGGCTTTGCGCTTAAAGCTAAGCTTGATGGTGAGGGGAATTTGTGATAGTGTCTTGTCGGTTTTACACAAGCCCGGGACTCGAACCGTGTCGTGCAGACGACTATGTGATGTTAGCAATTATTGGCGTCATTGTTCCCGGTTCAATCTTCTAATGCGTCCTAGAAGGGCTGGACGTCCACACCCACTCTCATCGCAAGTTGTATCCGTATGGCCTAAGTCCAACCGACATCCAATTTCGAAAAATGAATGTACGCAATAGTAAAGGACCAGTCAAATGTCCATTGGGCTTAAAAGTAGTTTGAAAGACGTAAAACTAGGTGGCTGTGCGAAGCTGAGACTGCACGCTTCTTGCTGAAAAATGCGCTTGAAATTCACAATTTTCGTGTTTTGGGGCTGCTTACGAAGCGGTCGTCCGTCTACTCCACTCCAAACTCGGAGTATTGTATTCGCACGGCGGACTTGTTGTGTGTGTCCACTCATGCACTGCGGTCAAACCCAACATTTAGGCTCCAAATTACTGAACAAGGGACAAAAATGCTGTGCCTAATATACTCGCTTGAATTCGACCAGTGCCATGTATGCGTGCGTTTATCAAACACTGCCGCCTCGGATCATGATCTCGGCACGATGTTGCAAAATGATAGCAAGACGAGGACTTTGCTTTGAAAAAAAATTAACATATTTTCTGTAAATTCTCTAGCATAAGTAAACAGTTGTTTTTTGCGAAAAAATATTATAAAGCCATCAAGTCAGTTATGTGCAAAACGCCTAAAAATTGTGTGAAAGAGACGGAGATTTCACAAACGGTGTGCTGAGGCTGTCCTGTTCAAAATTCCTGTTTGGAATTACTCCGTTGTCTAAAAGGTGAAAGATTGATTCGACAAGGGAATTTCACATTGACAATTAATTTTTTGGTCTGAAGCCGTGTGTCGACTGTCCACTTTTTCGTTGGTACGATCCGAAGACAGTTTCCCACGGGAAATTTGACTGGTTTTAGCCAAAATTTACAAGAAATTAATGTTTTTACATTTGCTATGGAATGCAACAGGAAATGCAGTTTAAAATTTGCGGTTACACATTGCAGGAAAATGATGCGATCGGAGGACATTACGTCGTTCAGTATTGACTTACCACCAACCACCGCAAGGGTGTTATCGGCGATTTGGGATCGAAGTTTTATAGTCTAAATGCTTTTTGGACCAAAAGTGCAACAGCTCAACAACAATTTAAGATGTCCTCTCTTTTGTTTCTCTAGACACTCAATTAATGCACCCCTACTGCTATGACGTTAAGCTGGCAGCTCTGAAATCGTTGGTACAGAGAACAGAAAATAAAAGTGGCCTCCCGCTAACGCGAAATTAACAAACTGACATAGTTTCCACTTTAAGCGTTTTTTTCTGAATCGTACCCATTGTAGGCTTGCATCTCTTTAGCTGCATTTCGAAATTATAACCTTCAAATGCTGTTTAACGAACGATTCCAATGTAAGGCAGTCGGCAATTTCGACATACCTCGATCATTTGAATGTGTAAAAAAGTGCCCAAAGCACAGGAACTTCTTGCAGCGCAAAAAGTTTTGAATTTAACCAAAAAAGTCCGTTCAACGCTTTCTTACGTAAATTGTGGCCTTGTCTGTAGTGGACTGACAGCCGCCCCGCGCGAGTGTGCGTGCATGAAGGCCCGTGTGTAGCGATGACTCATCCCCTTTTG